>JACRYM010000058.1:0-141301 GCA_014839905.1 Aphanoascus verrucosus
CCAAGATTTACTAGCGTGTGCAAGGACTTTTCTTCCACATCTCCGTATACACGGTGTTTCCCCAGAAGTGATGATCCGCGCCAAGATCTTATGTAATCCTCGTTTCTGGATTTCCGTTCCATACCTTTAGGGATATTTAAGGGCGGATTGGCGCCTTTTAGCCCTGGCATTTAAGGGAGGTTATGCCCTGTAGCACCCGTAACTTCCAGGCCTTGAGTTCACTTTGGTACTGAACTGTACAGTACAATAAAGATCATGCGATTTACAGGCGCTATTTGCACTGTACCTAAAGTTGGCAGACCGTCACTTTTGGGCGACACCTCCGTAGAAAACTGCGCTGATGAGGAACGCGATGCATGACATTAACGGCATCAACATTGCCCAGTTGTAATTATTATCCCTAGTCGAAACATGTTTCCGCAACTGGTATCTGTGATTCAGGACGCATTCCCTTCATCAGTATCAACTATCAAGTAAGAAGAAGGTAAAAAGGACATCGTCCACATTATTATTATATCTCAACCCTCATACAGTATCATAGCACCCCCAGCAAATATCAAAGAATTCAACGCAAATTACGCAAAAGCAACCAACAACCCCGCAATCGCCGCAATAGCACCGCCATTCGCATTATTCAACGACGCCGCCGCACCAGTTGGGATCGCCGTGGGAATGGCGGTGCCCGTCACGCTACCTGTAACAGATGCATTGGTGGCAGTCGCGTCGGTAGCAGTCTCAGTCGCGGAGGCAGATCCGGAGGAGCCGGTGCCAGAGGGTGCGGCGGAGCCGGTTGTGCAGACGGCGGATTGGGGGAGGTTGGTGATGCCGGCGGTGCCGCAGATGCCGTTGGCGAATTTGATGGTTGCTAGGAGTGCGTGTCAGTATAACGTCCTGAGTGGGAAGGTATATGGTTGGATGGAGCGGAATGGGGGAAATACCCTTCTGTTGGTCGGCGTTGCAGTTCTCAGCGACGCAGCAGGTGATGGCGTCGAGGAAAGAGTCGGCGGTGCAGATGCATTTTACGTCGAGACCGCAGTTTTTGGGGATGGCGCTGAGGGCGCATTTTTTCTAGATCATCGGTAGAGGTCAGTCGCGTGTCCAGTTTAGCAGTATTCCTTTGCAGAATTGTAGGTTTTGATGCTGAATGCGTTCCATGGATGTGGACGGCTGTTCGTCCATGGGTGATTTGAGGGGTCTCAAATAGGGGGTAAAGTCAATGGAGGCAGAGTACTGTCACCTACAGCGCAGTCGGGGAGTTCATCCAGGGGTCCTTGGGCCGACGCGACGGCGAACAAGGTGGTGAGGGCAAGAGCGGCAGTGGAGAACTTCATGATGGCGATGTTGTTTATTAAAACGTAAGTTCAGTAATCTGTGATGGATAAAGAAGAGAATGAATTGAAGAGAAGGAAGTTGAGAACAGAAGAAGATGAAGAGAAGAAGAAGACGCGGACAGGGGCTGATATATGAACAAAACCGGCTTCGGTTGCTAGCTAGCTGCTAGCCTACTGTAAGAAGAAGGCCGGCCGTGATGAGGTTCTCTCCGCACTCGACGCCGCGAACCACAGCCCGCGCTGCTCGATAGCCCGCCGCCACCACGGCCGGTGGTTTGTTTCATCGCTGCAACTGGTCACTAAACCCACTCCAGCCTTGTCGCTATCACAGCTCTGCTTCATTTGCAGGATATGGTGAGTTTGTGGCTGGTTTGGTGGTGGTGATGTTGAACCGTCTTTTGTGCTTTTCTTCCCCAGACCCAGGGCTACACAACAACGCCTGTCACTTCCCCAGACCCAACCCCGGATTGTCTGCACCTTACTCTACGCAGTGCCAGAGACAAAGATGGAGTATAGCAACTTAGAGTGACACTGATATCAACCGGGCTGTCGAGTGTCATAACCTGTGTATGTACAGTACTGTGCATAGCCATAGTTCTATCGTCTCCTGACGAGAGTAGTCTACTGGACAGGGATCGATAGCAGGAAAGCGTGCAATGACGACACCTGTCACATCCCCTGTCGCTGTCATCTTCAAGCATTCAACGTCGTGCTTCTCCTAGTACTGTCACTGCTGGTGGACTGTCCGTTACTCTGCGCTGCTCTAATTTTCCAATCCAGTACCGAGTACGGGGCAGACGAGGACGCCATAACGAATATGAACATTCCTTAGAAACAAAAAAGGATGTTCGAATGTTTTGTGCCGCGTGATGGAGACGACTTCCCCTGTGCTAGCGATTTGGCGTTGCGCCTCTAGATCGACGCCACCGCGAGTCGATCGCAGACTTCGATTTTGGCGACTTGAACAACCTCAATCGCGATATGAACATGCTACTATCTACTCTGCCTCTACTCTAGAGACATGCTCTTGTCTTCAAGATAATTGACAGCTCTGCTGTACCAACTACAATCTTCCCAGCCGTCCCGAGAGATAGACTCCATGCAGCCATGGGTCTCGGGATCCTCGAAGACCATATACTCGCCAACGTACCAGGTCAGAACAACTCAATTGACATTCCGTACCTAGACTCTAACTGACTGTCCACAGGCACATCCTACGTCCTCGACGATGACAGCAGCAGCATCACCGACCAGACTCCCACCGCGTCGTCTCCCCGTCTCAAATATGACCGCACCGGCCGCGTCCCGCTCATCCTCGTCCCCCAACCCAGCGATGACCCCAACGACCCTCTAGTACGTTATACACTCACTTCCCACGACCCCTGTACTGACAAGATATAGAACTGGCCCCTCTGGCGCCGCGACCTCACCCTCTCCATCCTCTGCCTCGTCTCCGTCATCTGCACCACCACCAGCCCCCTCATGGCCGCCAACACCGTCACCATCGCCGTCCAATTCAAGCGCACCTTCACCGACATCGCCCTGCTCACGGGCTACCACCTCTGCGGCGTCGGGATCGCTGGCTTTCTCTTCGTGCCCACGGCGCGCATCTGGGGCAAACGACATCTGTTTCTGCTGGGCAATGTGATTGTCGTGGTGAGCTGTGTGTGGGCGGGCGCGAGTGGGACGAATTATAGGAGTTTGTTGGCGGCGAGGATTTGGCAGGGGGTGGGGTTGGCACCGTTTGAGGCGTTGGTGAATGCGGCGGTGGGGGATTTGTATTTTGTTCACGTTCGTACTCTCACTTATCATTCTGTGTTTGAGGCCCGGCTGATGAAGATAGGAACGGGGAACGCGCATGGCAGTATCAAACGTCGCGCTGTTCGGAGGTGCATTCCTGACCCCCGTGCTCGTGGGCAGGATCACGGCCTCACTGGGTTGGGCATGGACGTTCTACTTTGTGGCCATCTTTGCCGGCCTGTGTCTACCCTTTGTCTACTTTTTCGTGCCGGAAATGGCATTTCGACGCGCAACGCATTTGAATACCGATTTTGAGGGTGATGCGGAGAGGATACGCGCTCCGCCTAGGGATGCGACGGGGTCAGAGGCCGGACTCAGGTTGAATAGTTCTCCCGGTGGGAGGAGCGGGACGAGTGAAGAGATGCAGGTTGATGGGGGTTCGGATACGGGTCATGAGAAAGACCAGACACCCGAAACGACGACGGAACAAGCCGTTTTTCCTCCCAAGATGTCATTCCGTGAATCTCTAAGATTATTCAACGGCCGCAAGACCGACGAGAACTTTTTCAAACTCCTCCTACGACCACTGCCACTCTTCTTCCATCCCGGCATCCTCTGGGTAAGTCACACGTCCCCTCCCAATCAACACCACCCCCTAACCAATATTAAACTTTCAGGGCTGCCTCATCCAAGGCGTCATAATCGGCTGGACCGTCTTCATCGGCGTCGTCCTCGCCGCGCTCTTCCTCGGCCCCCCCCTCTGGTTCAACGAAGTCAAAACCGGCTACCTCTACACCGGCGCCTTCATCGGCTCTCTCCTCGGCCTCTTGCTTTCGGGCCTGTTCGCCGATTACTCCGCCAAACTCATGATTCGCCTCAATGGCGGGAAATATGAGCCGGAATTTCGGATTGTGTTGATTGTGCCGATGTTGGTGTTTAGTTGTGCGGGGTTGTATGGGTTTGGGATCGTGTCGGATGATGTTGGACGGTATGGGTGGGTGTTGCCGGATGTGTTTTTTGCGTTGGTGATTGTGGGCATGGTGATGGGGGCGGTGGGGAGTGCGTTGTATTTGGTCGATGCGCATCGTAAGTTTTCCGCCCATATCCTTCCAGTATTAGGTGTTGATCTGCTAATTGGGATTATAGGCCAAATCGCCGTCGAAGCTTTCACCTGCCTCCTCGTCTTTAAGAATATTTTCTCTTTCGTGCTCACGTACTTTGCGTACGACTGGGTGGTGAGCGGCGGGCAGAAGAATGTATTTCTCATCATTGCGAGCATTCAGGCGGGGATATGTCTATTGAGTATTCCTATGTGTAAGTCCTCCGTTCAATCCGTGCCTTAAGGGTTGTCGTTGATCTGTTGTTGATGGTTGCTGACTGCTTTGATGGTAAATAGATATCCTGGGAAAACGCAATCGGTCATTCTTCCATCGGCATGATATTTTGAAGATGTTGCATCTGTGGTAACTCGACAACTAATTATCCCCATTTGATCTTGGGATAGGGTGGGAATATCCAATCTAGACCTCCGTTCTGTTTTTGTCGCATATAAAATTGGTTTGGCGCTGCATTATTTTCGGTTTTTGAATACCCTATCTCGTTCCGTCTACCTCCTCTTCCTAATGATGTTGTTTTCGGATATACCCCCTACTACATCATACTTGTTATAATACCTCCGTCTATGTACACACTTGCTCCTGTTACAGTACGCCTTGGGCATTTTCTTATTCCGGCTCTTGATATTCCCTTGGTTCTCTTTTCGGCCTGAGTTGGTAGTGTCGTCGACATGGCTGCTTCGTCTCGGTGGGCTATACTGTTCGAGTTTAGATGTTTTGCACAGAGTATGATGCGCTTGATAATTAATGTTAATCTAATTAATTTAGTCGTTCTCGGATAATTCCCTGTTCTATGTACTTGCCTGATATCGAGTCTATAATCATGAGTACAGAAAGGGAATGTGTTGGAACTGAATATGATCTTTTTAAGAGTTTGGTTCATTCAAATGGAAAGTAGAAATCGCTGCATAGGTACACATACAGTGCATTCGCATTCGCCGCCGCCGTCTCGTCAACCTGTCCCGATCCTCCCATCCCAGACAGACCATTGAACATCTAAACTATTTACATTAGACGATATCAGAGCTGGACATAATGCGGGACTCACGCCTGGACAGCAGAAGCAATGAAACTAATCTACAATACTTCGAGCCAGGCATTGCTGTACTGTAGATAGCCATAAACCGGAGGTAGGATGGATGGTATGACTTCCGACTTCTGCCTCCCCATCGCGAGTGTGTAGCTTGAGTTTATCGAGATTCGTTTGGTGTGTCATTGGTACCGGCGAGATGGCAAGGATATCAAAGAGTATAGGATATAAAAGATTAATCCCGGGTTTGGGGCTCCGTAACTGTAAGAGTGTACTGTACAGCTCCACATGAATAGACCCCAGGAACATGTAAGCCTAACCCAGAGGACGGATATACTGTCGAGATGATGCTCGCTCGTGACAAGATATCAAGCTGGAATTCCAGCCGTCAAGGCAAACGAGTTTAGCCTCCAAGTTCTTGGTGTGAGATACGAGCAATCAACAATGCAACACGCGTGTTCACGTTGCACTAAGAACGGTCCTTATGCACAGTTCAAAAAGGGGAATGTCACTGACACACGGCTCTTTCGCGATGGCTTTGCCAAATCAACCCGCCATAACAGGTGCTACCAAATGCAGGAAAGCAGTTCCGTTCAGCCTTACGAGAGCCAAAATATGCAATGCAATATGTATGTACAGTATGCACCGTGCTGTAGGGCATATTCCCCCGTAGTAACAAAGTCCCCGAGACGGCCGTCCAAAACGTAATTAGTGGATCAATGTTTGCATCTGAGATTGCAAATCGACAATCCGAATAGAGACTATCCGCTGGATGGTTGGATTTCTCCGCATCAAACAGAGACATCTCCATGTCTGCAAATTTTCATGCTATTTTGCCTCGTTTCACGGACATTGGGATGGTGGGCCGCTCATCCCATGGGAAAGGTTTTCATCTGTCCGGAGTAACGGAGTCCCCGTGCAAAGTCTCGTACATCACGGGAGTATGTCGTAACGACGGAAAACCCTGTGCAGTTTGCGTATGTCTGCACTTCCATCATGACGGGCTTTTGTCTTTAAGCCGTCTCGTCGTTGTCGATGATGTTGACTATGTTGAAAGGAGGTGAGGTCGATGCTTGCCGTGTTCGGACTCGCCCGTTCCGCAATATTGTCGGAACTTCGGCCCGAAAGTCCACGTGATAGTTAGGTGTGTTTTATGCATGGTGCGGTACCGAACGTGACGCATCCACACTACTCCGTAAGTCAGCGAGATAATCATCCGACAAAACGCGGACGTTTCTTCGACACAGTACGGAGTAGAGACCATCATTTCCCTATCCAATGACTAGCCCTGATTCTCTCTTCAAACTGGAAGGAGTACGTTTCCTTCAAATGCAACGTCCTCGCCGACGGGTGAAAACAGCGCAAGAACCGCCACCGAACTCGCTCTCCATACCCCTGTTCTTTCCAATCATTGATATTCTCGGGGAAGAGATCGACCTCACCGACCATAGACTCATCGTGGGCGATGATGATAAGTACATTGCTCGCTGCGTCGAACTGTTCGAGATGTTGGATGGATTGATGGGCCAGTGACAGATTCACCGCGGACGTAGCGGGCATCTCGTAGAATGGTGATGTTGCGCTGTGCTTGGGATGGATGGACTGGAATAGTGCTCCTGGGCATACATCTCGATATAGGCGTGGGAGAGGGCTTGGGTTGATTTCTCGTGGGAGAGGCTTGTATTCAGTGGGTCTGAATTGGCCGGTGAAATGGCAGGTGTCGCCTCCCATCAGGACGAAGGTGTCTTGGGATGAATCGTTCCCGGCGGATGTTACAAGAGCCAGGGCAGTGATGTGTCCAAAGGTATGGCCGGGACAGTTGAGGATGAAGTAACTCCCGTCTCCGAAATAGTCAAAGGCATCGAAGGATCCAACCTTCAAAGGGTTCTCATCAAACGAGATCTCCCGCACATCACGACCTTCCCAAGCTGATGCGTCCAGCGTTGAGTCTGCATCCGTGGGCCATCCCGGCATATAATGCTTCTTGAACCCAGGCCCCACAATTAGATCTGTTGTAGCAGGAAACGTAGTCATGTCACCAACATGATCGAAATGATGATGACTCCATATGACAGCTTCGATGTCGGCCAACGAGAAGCCTCCATCTTCAAGGATCTCAGAGACATTCTTCTCGACCTCGAGCTTCCAGCCAGAATCTCTCAGAAAAGCCTGAGTCGCGGGTGTCAGATTACCGTAGTCCTTGCGGAGGCCAAGGTCAAACACCACCTTTCGACCAGAGGGGTGTTCCACCAGGAACGAGAATGACGGCGCGGTGAGTTTCGTATGTCCTTCTATAGCGGGCGTTAACAGATGTTCGGTCGGAATAGTCATGCGCGTGCTAGTATCGTATATTAGTTTGTGGATCAGATCATGGTATATTCCTTGAAATAGATAGCCCATAACTATGCACAACCGCCTTGGAGGTCTAGGATTAATCTTGCCTATGAATGACCCTGACAGTAACGGCCGTCGACCCGGACGGAATCTCCAGGTCTGGCGGCGCCCATGGCCGCGCAAGATGGGTATCACTGTCGTCGTGCTTGCCTGCCATGGTTCCTCGTTTTGTATTGTTTTGCAGGTCCATCCTGGATGTTACTGTGGTAAAGAGTCATCCGCGGAGAATGACCTACACACCACTCGTATCAAATAGCGGTTTGGAGGACTCCGTATGGGGCTCCGCAACTAGTCCATACCCGCTTTTCAGACTAGGAATAAAGTCGTTCTCGAAAACTCCGTCAAGGCATGTGATAGACTGGTCAAGCAGTAGAGAATCTCATAACCTTAGAATATTTCCTTATTTTGGTACTAAAGCGAAGGACAATGTAATAATGTCCTTGTCTTCAGTTGATAGTTAATTCACTATTGAAAACAGTTGACGATGGCCGAAGGGCGGAAGAAGATGCCGGACTCAACGGGCCCGGAAGATTTGCCAAGGAAACGCGTAAAGTTAAGTTAGCCGGGGCGCGTTGAGGCGGCTCATTTCCGCCGACGTTGATCGTTTCGCGACAGACAACGACAACCACGACAGACAGCAGAGGACAAACAAACAGCCTGCTTGACCGGAGCCACGATGCTTGACTCAGTAGGCAGATGACTGACACTTGCACGATATTATTAATTACTGCCTGATGACTCGAAACTGCTTCATGTGTCTAAGCTCCTGTCTCTGCCTGAAGGAAGACGAAGACAGGGCTCAATGAGTCAAATCAGATGCAAGCTCACCCATGCTCAAGGCGCTTGGCAGCACTCGCACAGATCGCGTATTCATTGACTGCACTGTTTGCACAGCCTTTTCGAGTCCGTTGGAGACGCTGCAAACCCCGCGATGAACGACTGCAGAAGCGAACCTTGGACTGCTCAACCACGATCGATCTGTGAAATGCGCAGCCTGCCCACATGATTATAATTGAGATCTCTCGTCGTAGTAGTTGTGCAGCCTTGAGACTGGTCGCCAATCCTCCGGTTCGACCTCGTATTTAGGACTCCGCCTCGAGAGACTAGCTCACGCCACGCTGGTTTCGATTTTCTTTTTTCGTCACAGCAGCAACAGTCATGGCTCCACTCGCAGCAGCAAGCACACGGTGAGCGGATCTGCGGACGGGGCTTGTGCGGAGCGTGGCCTATCCTGTGTAGGGGAGGATGCGGCTCTGGCGCCATCCAGATCGCGTTCGCTAGCAAATCCTAGCAGGCTAGCACCCCTTTTTGGTTTGGGCCCTCGCAATCGACCGATGAGGCGAGTTGGGGAGTTTCACGATCGCGCTGATTTGTTCGACGGCTGCTGGATGTGGCTGCCGACCCACTCCCGCAACCCAGAAGCGGTGATGGGGTGAAATGAAGGGCGCTGGGGGTCAGGAGATCAGCTTAGTACTGTGGTAGAGGGCTCTGCTGCTTCTGACTGGCGCGCTAGGATTGCTTTTAAAAGGAGCGGCTCTTCCCCCAGGCCAGCCTTGCGGTCGTCTTTGAATATTTACTCTGGATTTTGCATTTCTTCGCTACTGTCCTGTCACTCTTTTGAAGAAGAACTTGAAATTACGAATTGTTTTGTGCGTTACTAACGCTCATTGACTCCAATGGCACCAAAAGGAGGTCGAGGGGGAGGCGGTGGTGGTTCCAGCAGGTACGGAGGGAGTTCCTGTAGTAGCGATGCCTTCAGATCGTACGGCTCCAAAATTCAGATCGCATTCGCTGCGTTTTGGTTGCTCGTGTATATTTTCCTGGCCTACCTGTCCGACCGCCGACAGAAGCGCATTTTAGCTGCTGGCCATGCAAAGGAGCGTCTGCAGTGGATTATCATATCGTTTGCCATGGTCTTCAGAATTCTGTAAGTGCTCTTCTAACTTACTACTCGCCCATATACTGACCATTGTGCAGTGGAATGATCCTCCAGATCATCGGTATGGTACTTGCAGAGTGCGGCACCGGCGGATCGTTTACAGGACTCCGTGTCAGCATCGCCGGGACATGGTTCCTAGACATCGCCGTCCTGTTCCTCTACGGCGTGATCCTGGTCCCTATCTGCCGACAACTGCACAGCGTGTCCGGCCGCATGCTGTCCAAGGTCGTTGTGATGCTGCACATGGCGCTCATGGTGTTCATCAGCATCCTGCTCCTGGCCGCGCTGTCGGTGGCCACGGCAGTAATCGAGGGAAGCCTGACCTACCGTCGCAGCTATGGATTGATCTCTCTGGCCGAAGCACAACGAGGTCTCTTCGTCACTTTTGACGTCTTTGCGTTGATTGGCATGTGTGCGGCCGCAGTCTCCATGCTCATTGCCGTCTCGCGCAAAGAGCAGCTTCGACAGATGGTAAGCCCTTCTCTCATCAATTCCCACTCACAAATAAATCCAACCACTCACACCCAATTCTTATAGAGCATGATGACCTGGATCATCCTCCTCATCATCGCCAGCGTCGCCCTCGCCGCCTTCGCCCTCGGCAGCGACGTCGAAAACTACTTCGGCCTCAACTTCCGCGGCATCACCATCGATCTCTTCCTCGCCAAATACTTCCTCGCCCAATTCTTCTTCGCGTTCACGTTCGTTGCTGTCATCTACGTGGCGTCGAACACCGCTCTCATTCTCGGATACGGTAACGGTCAAGTGACCGACCGCGCTGTTGCGCCTGAGGATGGTACTGGTGCCGTGCCCGTGACGGGCGGCGCCCCTGTTCCTGTAGCCACGCCGGCGGTACACGGAGAGTCGAAGGATTATTATGCGCCGACGCCGGAGGTGCAGAATGTCCCGCCGTATCAGCCGGTGCCGCCGGTTCAACAACCGCACACGCAGACACAACCACCGATGCAGCAGCAGCAGCAGCAGCAGCAGCAGTATCCGCCACCGCCGCAGGCGTATTATTAGAGACGTCGACTGGGAGGGAGCTTGATTCCTCGGCAAAGGGTCCCATTTTGGGTATGAGACTGAAGAGTAATGGGATGGGAAATAAGGACCTTTGTTTCACTCAGCGACGATGGATGGATGGATGAAAAGGGTGATGTTTTACTGGCTTTCTGGTATTAATTGTTTTGATACCCCGATGTTCATACTATGGTATGGATTGATTCTTTTTCTGATTAGCATGCGAACGATATATAATATATTAATGACAGTGATTGAGATGAAGATGAAGATGAAGATTAAGATGAAGACTGCATTTTATTCTCCGACGATTGATTAACATTTATATATCTAGATCTATATACAAGGATGGCATTTATCGCCACTGTCCACCTACAACCATCCACGAACGACTCTCTCACAGATACGTATAACAAAACGGCCCATCCGTCGTACTCATCAACTCCCTCATCTTCCTCCTCCCACCCCCAACATACCCCAACTCCACCACATCCTCCAACGTCGTCTCCTCCGACGGCGGCATATTCAAAAACGTCCCCGTCCCACTCACCGCCTCCCTCCTACTCTTGATATCCAAACTCTGCCAAATCCACCACACCCGATCAATCATCGCATGGTGCAAGAAGAATGCCGGATCACCCGGTGACGTGAACACGTCCCGTGCCGGATCGCCGCCGATAGCGTAGTGCCCGCCGCCGTGTACGCCGATGTCACCGCTGCCCGGTTTGCCTTGGAGGGTCCATTGGAAGTCGGTGATGGTTTTGGAGCGGAGGATTAGGTTGACGACGGCGGGGGCGTTGGCGTATTTACGCACGATGGCTGTGGTTAGGTCGCGTGTGAGACAGCGAGGGTTGTATGCGAGTGGGTTGGGGGAGGTCTCGGTTTTGTCGCCGGGGACGGTTAGAGCGCCGGGGCCCATGTTGACGGTCATGTTTTTGAAGGGGCCCGAGGTGACGCAGCCGCCGC
Organism: Aphanoascus verrucosus; assembly: GCA_014839905.1. Lineage (NCBI taxonomy): Eukaryota > Fungi > Ascomycota > Eurotiomycetes > Onygenales > Onygenaceae > Aphanoascus > Aphanoascus verrucosus. The sequence continues at coordinate 11,536 of JACRYM010000058.1, forward strand.
CTGTGCCGGAGGGGAGAATGATGGGAGGGTAGTCGCCGAGGCGCAGGGTGAGGGGGGGTTGGTTGGGGATGAAAGCGCCGTTGCCGGAGAGGGAGGTGTCGGAGCCGTCGAAGATGGGGGATTTCTCGAGGCCGGTGACGGCGGAGAGGGGCCAGTCCCAGTATCTGTGATAAGTCCTCTTGTTAGGTGTTGTGTATGATATATGGCTGATGGGTGTACATATGACTTACGGGAAGTCCCCGGTGTATGAGCATTCATTGCGAAGGGCTTGCTCGTACTCGTGGATGAAGAACCTGTGCCATGCGAGGAATGTGCCCTGCAATCGACGATCAGTATCTTACGGCACAGAATCGTGGGGGTAGCACGTACAGTGAAATGGATGGTCATGGTTTGCTGGATATGCGCAACGACAAAGTCGTCAAATCGGCTTTTGGCACCGGGAGCAACACTCGATGGTGTCTTGGCTGGCAGTTTTTGAAGGCAAAGGACGGCGTCGATGTATGCTTTCCTCTGCTTCTTGGTGAAGAATGACCTGGAGTCTGTCAGAACGGCTCTCGACGATCAGATCGGGATAAGGGGAAGTAGGGGAAGTGAGTCGTCCATAGCCATCCCCAATGCATCAATACGAACAGCATAACAGAAAGATAGCACTCACCATTCCCGCCTAACCCTCAACTTAGAGATACTGCACCCATCACTACGCTTCCTCTTCTTCGACTCCTCTTTCAGCTCCGCCTTCGTCATCTCAAACGCCAGCGCCGAAAGATCCTCAAGTTGAGACCGCGCCTCTGGGACCGTGGGAGCGGCGGATTTGGGAAGATCGGACGGGACGGCGGTGATGTCGCTGACGCCGTCTGCGGGTGTGGGCACCGCGAGGGCCGTCTGGCAGAAGAGCAGGCCGAGGCCGAGGGCTTTGAGGGCGAGCATTTTGGACATGATTCACTGCTCAGCTCAGGGGGGGGTCGAGGAGAGGAAGAGATGACTTCTCAGTAAAGAGAATGCAAACGAGGAAGAATAGAGAAAGAGACCTTTCTCCCAAACAGAACAGAACAGCAATAACAGTAAAGCACTCTGCCCAAATTAATATCAACGGCGATGAGGGAGGGAGCGGGCGAGCCCGTCCCTTTTCATGAATCCCTGGGACAATCAAATCCCATCCTGCGAGGACTCAACTTCGAGTCAGGAGCAAAAAAACGGATACCGAACAGGGATTATATTCATCCCCTCTTTTTGTCTGCATCCTTGATCCCGTCCCGCCCTCTTTTTTCCGGCGCTCCCGCCGTTCCGCGCGCACTTTTTGCTCGTATATGTATGTACTGTATGTAGTCGGCATATTTGTGTGCTAATGCAGTTGCCGTGCCGTGTGCATGTCTCCAACGGCTCAATTTTGTAGCATGCATGCGTGCATCTACATCTGCGTGGGCGGAAGAGGACGTTGAGGGATCAAGTCATGTCATCTCATGTCAAGAGCCAAGATCAGTGCCAGCGGGGTGGCTGGACTGGGTATGCCGCACAAGGAGACAATAATATGAACTCCTAGCAAGAGTACGGAGGAGTTTGCATAATAATGAGCCAAGCGCCGGATATATCAGGCTTCAGGGGGTCCCTGGCGTTAATCAGTTTAAATACTTGAACCCCTGATGCCTGTCGGCCACGTTGAGCGGCGGCGGCGGCGGCGGATCAATCGCCGTCGCTAACTATTGCCTGACTCGTGCAGTACAGGAGTTAGCGATGGTGACTCGTTTTGTAGAACCTTTTTTCCTTCTTTTTGGGAGCGGGGGAATAAGGGAGGCCTGTATCTTGCTGCTTGTAAGGCTGTGATACGAGGCGGTTGATGGTTCGCGGAGAATCATGCTTGTAAGTGTGAATGTTTGTAGAGGGAGAAAGAGTTTGGAGGATGTTCCGACTCCCGGGCATTTTTGATAGCAAATTCCCACGTGGGCGTCAAATGCGCGCTTCGTGAATCCTTCATGAGAGCCATGTGGATTGCCCAAGATTTTGGCGATGGTTACAACAAACGATGGAGCGCTTCGCTACTTATCAAAGTTCAGGAACATAGCATCCGGGATCAGTTTCTCCGCTTCCAATGACGAACATTCTCGGAGACGGACATTATTACACGTCTGATATATTTCTTACGCGAGTCATGATTGATATTGGCACAATACTAAAGAGTACATATAATGGAGATGTTCTCACTGGTCTAAAACATAAAAGCTATCCTTTTCTAATTTGTCAAGTCCCTAAAAAGGCCACAAGTCTATGATACAGCTATGAAAACTATACGTGACGCGCCGAATCATTATCAGGATGATGACGAGACACCATAACCTCCGTCGTGCACATTATATCCTCCCGATTCTGCATTGGCAGAATCATCTCCTCGCTAGAATTGTCGGAAATCGTCCCATTCAACTTTTTCGAATACGCAGTCGACGTGAACTGGTCTGCAGACAGATGCGAAGCTCCTCCGCGATCTGGCCCGTCCGTGACGCCATGGTTGCCGCTCGCAAGGGCGACGTTCTTACTGCCGCCCTTGGACATTTTACTCAGTCGGTAGTTCCCCGTGTTGGAGGCGTATGGTCTTGATCGCTTGGAGCTGTAGATGTCGAGGGCCCGTTTGAAGAGCGGTTTGAGCGTGGGAAGGCTGCCGGCGATGATACCCATGTTTGCTTCCGTTCTGTAATTCGTAAGTGTTGATCAGAGGAATGTCAGCAAGACGGCATGAATGAGGATACGTACACGACCCAGATTGTCAGATCTGTATAATCCCATGTAAAGTCTCCCGTCTTTCCATAATTGGGGAGGATCGACAACTTGATAAATGCCGCCACACACGCACTAGATCATTTGTACCCTATGTCAGCCGCTGGTTTTGTTTCTGTTGCACAGCGAGTAATCCCACTTACAATATACCAAGGCTGAGAATAGCGATGAGGGACACCTTGACGCGACGATTGACTTGAAGATTTCTAAACGCCAAGGTTAGCCGCTACCCTTGTTCAAGCGAGTTTGACGTTGCATACCGGAGCATGAGGAACGGGAGAAATGCAAAGATAAGATCAGTCAGAATGTTCAGCGCTACAATCTGTTAGCCGAAAGGTTTGGAAAGCTGATTATTTGCGGCTTATTACCGGTGTTCGTGTAACTCAAGGCCATGAGCTGTTTCGGGGTAAAACACTTGGACTTAACTTCGCTGTCCCAGAGTGTCCTGATATCCGAGCATTGAAAGATCAATGTCTGTAGATTTAGTTAGTAACGGTTAAGGGTCGATTCATTCCATAACCACACTTACAAAGAAGCAGATGGTCGTGTACACCGCCATAAGAACTACAGCCACCAGACCAAGTCAGCAGTTTACTCCCAGTTTCGCGAATATGACCAGCGCCTTACCAATGACGATCTGAATAAAAAGCTTGTATCCCTTACGGGGCGCGAACCGAATCAACATTAAGCCAATCGAGATCTTCACCAACCCAATGACCCAAAGATAAATAGCTTGCGTCGCAAAGTTCAGGTGCATGGCGGTTTTCAGCGTGTCCATAACGTAGACCATGTGTCGGCCGGCGCCGTACTTGACTTCGGGAACGATGATGGCCCAGCCGGCAAGCGACTGTCGTTGAAAGATACTGTTAATTCGAAGTTCCGTGCGAGTCCGCGGGGTGATGCAAAACGTACCAGCGCCATGGTCAAGCCCATGGTATAGTCCTAATCCAGCATCCGTCAGTCCACCGTCAATCCCAACTCCAGATAATAGGGGGTGTACATACATCGTACCCGACATTCCGCACGACCCAAATGCGAACATAGAAACGAGCCAGCACAATCACCAACGCGACGATCGTCGTTATCGTCGTCGCAGCAAGAATCCGCGGGCCCTGATCAATATCCGGCAGCCCAGCTCCGCCGAGACTTGGAGGAGGAGGAGGCGTCGACATCAGTAACTACCAGATCATGCGTTCTCCGCCGGCGCTCATCATCCGCGCGCGCGCAAAAAAAAAGCAATCCGAGCAGATCAAAACTCTCCCTTTCTTTGCGACTTTGTCTTCAGATCTCTCCGGGGCGGTTCCGTTTTAATAAGATCGAAAATCATCATCGGAATGGATGTTGCAGTGAGTGATTGCAGTCTCCATTTTTTCTACTCCTTGGGCTCATCTCTTTCCCTCCTCCAAACGACGTGTTTCGACCGTCTGAGAATTCCCCATCGAATCAAGCCTAGAAGGATTCATACCCATGCGTTCTTATTTTTTTCCGTTGTTTTTCTTGGGTTTGGTGAACGAGAAATTTCGAACGGTTGACAGGGGGTCCCGGCATTCCGGATCTGGACTGCGAGTGTTCAGGCGTGTTTGGTCTGATTAACAGGGTTTCCATAGGTTTTGAGAGGGTCCAACACGAGGATAACGCCGACAGACGCCCATACAAACAAATCGCGGCGAAGAGCGTGGTTAGTTAGTAGGAGTAAATAATAGTATCGACCATGAAGTCGAATTAAAGTTGACAGGAACAATGAAGATTTGTGGCTTCGGATCGTTTTCCCCTGCCGAGACCCTATGTAACGTTAGGAGTAAGATCTGGCTAACGTCAAACGGTCTGGTGCCGTTATCAGCCTCGGCAACTCATGCGATGTAAACAACTCGTTCATCGTCAACAGGAGCAGTTCAGCCCTGCGAAAGGAGTTTCAACGAGGATGTTCCATGGAGAAATGTTATGGATTGACCGGTTTCTTTCACGGGAGATCCGATGAAAAGTCAAGCAAAATGTCGTCACCAAAAGAAAACCTAACATAGTTCGCCGGCTCGGTCTGGGCTGGTCAACCCGCCATATGTTGACCACGGGCAAAATGACTAGTACTGTAGCACAGTAGATAGATCCGTCGCCGGGCTCACCGCCGATTGGCGTATATTTGGGCTCTGATCCCGCCCTCAAATCCTCTGCTTCAGAATGCAGTAGTCCTTCGTAGAGACGTATACTATAGTGCTAATTCAATAATAGACGCAGTTGCAACAGGTTTGAAATCGGAGGGGAGAGAAGTTGATATTCATGTCCCGCCATTTTGGATACAACTATCGCAGGCCACGGAAACCAACAAGGAAGGAAAGCTGAAAAGCTGCAGGGAGATGTCTGTTCCTGCATCTACGGAGAGAAGGATATCGTGTTACCGAGGAGTCGAGAAAAATGTGCTCTTATGGACAGGGTCGAGGTATAACGAACCACTGCTGTGGACTCTTTCAGTTCCACTTGCACTTCGTCTGGAAGCCCCCCTTCGGAGCAGCAATGTCACCTCGTGAGGGATTGAAGGGGAATAGATGGAGACGGGTTGTCGAGGCTCACTGCGCCATGTCAGTATCCTGATTCCCGGGTGATCCAGGCCTCTGGATGGGCATCTGCTCACGGCCTGGATGGCGTTGATCATGCCGCAGTACATATAGCATATCTTTGCGGTTGACCTTCTCAGTTCCGCGTACCTGGTGCAGTCATCGAGGCACGTTGCGACTTGCGGTGAGGCGTTTGGTAATACTGGTAACGGCTCCTTCGTGTGCCTTGCCATCCATTTGTTCACTATACGGACGTTAGTTAGTTATTAGGTCTCTGCTGGGTATATCAGTGCATAGTATCAGCCATTGATACAGCCAAGAAGTTCAATCGGAGCCCTTTTTGGCGAAGCAGTTTTTTGTCTTCTAATAATGTGCTCTAAGCCATGATATTCATACAGTACATAAGACCGGTCCTATGTAGTTGTGTGTATGTGAATTGCTGCACAGAGAAGCGAGCAACAATGACAAAAGTCAAGCTCACGTAGCAGCAAAAGGGTGAGTATATTGCAGATATCTCTAAAGGTTTTCTTGTCGCTTCTTGCTATTCGTTAGCGGATGAGATATCGACACATATATGTGCCATGAGATTGATTAGACCCTCAAGATAATAGGATCAATTCCGCCTGGGAAGGACGAAGCAGAGACAAACCCGCTGCGTTTCAAGATCGAGTCCTTGAGATAACTAAGGTCGTTTCATATCCACTTGCAAGCTCAACAAACCGAGCAATCAGTATAATCTGTTTGAAAATATAGAGTAGGAATAACATCCTGATCACCTACTGTGAAGAGGAAAGAGATGCGCCATTATCCTGCGGTCGCGATCTCGGTGATGTTGACAGAGGCAAACAGTGCAAACTTGCCGAGGCAAACTCCACCCAGCGCGAAGTCGCGGTGGACGCATTCCCGATATCAACTCCATCCAACTTATATTGCGAGGAGTGACAGAGAACGAGGTTGGGGAGTGTACATACAATTTTACATACAAATGAGGGTTCCAGCTTTCATTTCTCTGGCGTTGCTGCCACTGGCTTTTGCGGGGCCTATTGAACCCCAACTCCCGCTCTCTGGCCAGCCAGATGATGGAAACCTCAATATGATACCCCAGAATGTTGAGAAGCACAAATTGGACGAAATAATTGCCAATTCAAAACTACTGTCCTTGCATCGATCTCTTTGCGAGGTCGAGTCCATCTCCAATCATGAGGCGAACGTGGGAGATTTCGTAGCTGAATATCTTCAACACCACGGCTTCACGGTAGAGAAGCAGCGTGTGCCTCTAGATGGAGAAAGCGATGATGATGAGGATGCATCAAAGTCGGCACGATTCAATGTCTTCGCATACCCATCCTCCGGGCCAACGCCACAGATCATTTTGACCAGCCACATCGACACCGTTCCTCCACACATCCCATACTCCCTCTCACTCCCATCAGACGACAACACCACCGACACCGCGTCCATCAATCACAGAAACATCCACATCGCCGGTCGCGGCACCGTCGACGCCAAAGCCAGCGTAGCCTGCCAAATCATCGCCGCACTCTCACATCTCAAATCCCACCCCAAAACCCCACTCGGCCTGCTCTTCGTCGTCAGCGAAGAAACCGGCGGCCAGGGCATGCGCCACTTCTCCAACTCACGCCTCAACACCTCCCCGCCAACCTTCCACACCGTCATCTTCGGTGAACCTACGGAGAAGAAACTCGTATCCGGCCACAAGGGCATGCTCCATTTCACCGTGCGCGTGCACGGCAAGCCTGCGCACTCGGGATACCCTTGGCTCGGACGCAGCGCGGTATCAGAGATCCTGCCTGTCCTCGCGCGGCTTGATACGTTGGGCGACATCCCCGAGTCAGAGGGTGGGTTGCCTGCGAGTGAGAAGTATGGCAAGACCACGCTCAATATTGGGTTGATGCAAGGCGGGATTGCTACTAATGTTGTCCCTGCGAGTGCATTCGCCAAAGTTGCGGTGCGGTTGGCGGCTGGGACACCGGCTCGCGCGAAAGAGATCATTGCTGCGGCGGTGCGCGAGGTGTCGAATGGCAGTGAAGATGTGCAGTTGGAATTTGGCGGTGGGGAGTATCCGCCTGTTGATCTGGATACGGATGTGGATGGGTTTGATGTGATGGCGGTGAATTATGGGACGGATGTGCCGAATTGGGAGATTCATGATCAAGATAAACCCGACGGGAAGAAGGTGAAGCGTTATCTGTACGGGCCTGGGAGTATCTTTGTCGCGCACGGGGAGAATGAGGGTTTGAGCGTGGGTGATATGGAAGATGGTGTCGAGGGATTTACGAAGTTGATCAAGGCTGCTGTTGAACGGGGCCGGAAGTGAACATACATATTTACATACGATGAACCTTCTTGGAAATAGTCATGATTCGGGTGTTTATAATCGAACGTTTTGGAATTTCGGATAGTATTCATACATAGTATAACTAGTAGAAACAATAGCATGGCAAGTCCATAACGAATACGCTGAGGTCACAGGGGTTATACACATACAGTACAGTTCCAACCAACAATTCAAAAAAAAAAAGGGAAAACGCCATGCACCCCCTAATCGTTAACATCACTCAAGACTCTTTCTTCTCACTACTTTCCTTCACAGGAAACTTCCTCTTCCACCCAGTCCTAAACAACTTCCCCATCTCAAACCTCGGAAACACATGCGCCTCCGTATTAAACACCGTCGTCTCCAACGGAATAAACCCCCTCTCCGAAAACAACAAGTAAAAATACTTTAACGTCTCCGCCAACCAGAAGCTTTCCATATTATCCCTCGTCACCGGCGGTATCCGGTTCGCATTCGCCAGCGACGTGAAGCCACGAATATACGAGCCACCCATCTTCTCCGAGTCAGAACCAGAGCCAGTGGATTGTGGATCATCCTCGACGACAGCGGTGTATTTGATGAATGATTTGAACATTTCCCAGCCCCAGTAGCGATATGTTTCGTCGCCGGTGATGCGGTACATGTAGAATAACGACTCGACGGTCTCGGGGCGTTGCAGGTTATGGCGGTCGGCGTCATGGATGACGATGTCCTTGAGCCAAGTGGGCTTTTCGCGGTCGAGGGGATACAGTGGGCGAGACTTCATGTACAGGTCTGCGTCGTCTTGGAGGCTGCTGAGCTTCTTTTTCTTCTTCTGGGGCTTGTCGTCGTCGCCACCAAGAGAGAAGTCAAAGTCTGGATAGACATCCTTCATCATCCGCGGTGGGTCGTCGACCTGGAAGTATGTGATTTCCGGCGCCAGGCCGGTGGCTGTGGCGAGATAGGTTGCCCAGCATGTTTTCATTAGTTCCTTTGCTAGTAGCATGTCTTCTTCCTGTCTACGGCCCCAGCTCGGGAGCTTGCGAGCCTGTGATAATTGCATGCCGCCCGTAGCGCCGAGGGCGATGGTGCCGGGTAAGAAACAGACCAGATGGTCCATTTTAGGTGATAATCGCTGATGCAGCCCGTTCGGACGTTCGGCGACGATGGTCAGCGAGGCGCGTTTGGAGTATGTGATTAAGTGCTTGCGGACGCCGTTCAAGGCTTCTTGCCACATTTCGAGATAGATTGGTTCTTTGTTGGATGTTTGGAGGTACTGTTTGATCAGGTATTCTGCAAGTCGACTGTCAGTAAAGATCCCTTCTACCCTATGAGGAATGGACATACCGTAATAAGAGTCACCTCGGCTTCCCAGCCGAATATTCTCTCCCATAAACTTCCCCGTATCTGCAAACATATAGATCGGAACGAGACCGTCTTCTCTGCCATTGCCTTCGATCACCGCCATCACCTTCTCGGCTTTCTCCCAATAATTCGTTTCTCCAGTCAGTTTCGCCAGATACTTGAACTCCAACTGGAGTGTACCCGCCTCAGCTGTCGACGAAGCACCGCCGTCTGTATGCGATACAATGCCGGTAGATTTGTTCAGGTTTATGCTGGCGTAGGGAATGCCCGATTCAGACTCAAAAGCGCCCATTAGGCGGTCGGCTAGATCGGTGGCCTTCTCAATATACAAATCCTCCCCCGGCGCCCCCTTGTCATCTTCTAATATTGGTGCCAAGTCGGGGTACGCCGTAGACAGATAGTGCGCGGACAGTAAACCGCCGAGCATGCGGATGGTTGTCTCAAAGGTATTCACTGCATGGTCCTGATCGTAGTGTAGGGACGTGTGGATCCAGCTTCGAGCCTTTTGCACACGAGAAGTGAGGTTCATAATCATGAGGGTGTCGAGCGCATCGACGATGATCCAGCCCATTCCGCCTTCGACCATATCCCTCCCGGACTTTGCAATGGGATAGTATTCATCATGTCCTAAACACCAGCACTGGTCAGCAACGCAATACCCCGTTCGAGCTGAGTGGATGTAGAAACTCACCCCAAGCATACCTCTCATACCCATCCCAACTCACCATAAACGCATCCTTCACCCTCTCCCTCCTCTCCGCCCAATCCACCACCTTCCCCTTCCTCCCGGCCTCATCCCTCTCAAACCCCTGCACCCACTTCCACAGCTCCCCGCCATGCATACTCTTCATCCCCTTCCCACGCAAAATCATACTGTCCGCACTTCCCCCCGACCATAACCACCACACCGTCACCCCAAACACCACCAGCACCCCCAACAACACTACTTGCTTCCTCTTCCTCCCTTTACCACCCGTACCTCCTCCTCCACCTCTCTTCCCCGCATTATACGGCTTATCCTTGTACATCGGCAGCTCGCGATTCGGACTTATGAATTGGCCAACTTTATCGGCAAATGCGAACCCACCGCCACCACCGCTACCGCTACCGCTACCGGCGTTGCGCGCGCGCCAGTAGCCATCTTCGACTTCGCGCTGGGAGGAATTGAAGGCGGGAACGCGGTTGGGGATTTGGAAGGACATTCCGGACTGGAGGAGATGGGGCGGAGCGCTTAAATAGCGTCGTTTTGCGGAGGTACTGTACTTGGACAGGAATTGGAGATTGTATTATGCGTGGTTTTATTCGTACTGTTCTGTAGCGGAAGATATGTGAGAAAGGCGATTGAGTTAGTCTTTCAGAATGGATTTGCGAACCGTTTCGTTAATCGTTCATATCGTCAATGCGGTCATACTCTATGTATTGTGGCCGGAAGTCGTGTGCCGCGCGTTTACTGTACGGAGTATGTTTCTGGCGAATGCAGGGCTGATAAAGCAGATGCGGCACAGTCAAGCTCGCGGACCTATGCCTCTTAAGAATAACATAGTAGCATGCAATGGTATAAAGAATAGAATGCAAGCCAATTGCTGGGTGCTCGGTGCGTGTAGTTCCCTTTTGCGATGAGCATCGCAGTCCGCCCGTGATGCTGTCGCTGACTCAGCGCCAAGCCCTTTGTCCGTGATGCTCTCGAAGCGAGCAAAGCAACTGGCGGCGACGACGACGACGGCAACGAACGACGAGTCACTCCATCTCGAATGCATTGCGGTCAATAGCAAACATGGCCGGCCCTTCTAGTACGTCTCTGTCTGATGGCTTTATGTCTTCCTGGATTCGCGTTTGCTAACCCTCTTGTCGCAGATCTTAACCTGGATCCTGCACTCCAGAGATACTACGGTACGAAACGTCAACCACGAACTTGCCCACTTCCCGCATACCACGCACCCTCCTTGGACAACGATCACGATTGACTACGACACTTGAATAGCATTGCTGACACCTCGTGGGACTTTTGTAGATACCCATAAAAATAGATACAAATACTTCCGATGGACGCCGCGCACAGCCTGGATCTCCTTCGTCTACATGGCGGTCGTCCCGGGAATCATTGGCTACATTGGCTACAAGACGGACGTGAGTGATTTTCCAACCTCCCGTCCTTATACATACTACCAAAGGGCTGGCCATTTACGGCGATGATTAGCTGCAGTGACTGATGATCGAAATGTCGCACAGGGCAAATATGACTTTAGAGGCAAACGACGGGGCGATACCATTGCGGAGTGGTAGATGCATCTCACCGGTGTTATTATCGTGTATAGTAGTGCTTCGAGGATAGAAATTGGTCAAACGAGACACATGGAGTTCGCCCACGACAACGCATTGCAAAATAGTCTGTGCTTGATCCGCACTGTTTGAACAGGGACCTAAGCGGGAGGGAGATGCCTCACGGTTTCAGCGGTACATAGAAAGAAAGTTCATGAACAACGCTTCAACGGCGAACACAATTGAATTATGCCAAACGTAAGGGATATCTATATCACACAGATGCCTTAGAGCTTCTGGTACTCGAGTTTGCCTTCAAGTTTCTTCGCTTCCGCCACCTTTCGCACGGCTTTGTTAAAGTCATCCTGGTTGATGGAGTCACGGTAGTCTTTGATGGCCAACAATCCTCTAAACATGGAAGTTAGTATACATCAATATCAACAAGGGGGCGAGCTTCTAGAACTTACGCTTCTGTAACTACATTTCGCAAATCGGCTCCGTTCAACCCATCGCTCATCTTCACGATCGTTTCAAAATCAATTTCGCCCTCAATGGCGACACCGCTTGAGTGAATCTTGAGAATCTCCAGTCTGCCTACTTCATTCGGCAAGGGGATTTCAATCTTCCGGTCAAGACGTCCGGCGCGGAGAAGGGCTGGGTCGAGAGTATCCGGTCTGTTTGTGGCCATGATGATCTTTGTCTTTCCAAGGTAATCGAAGCCGTCCAACTGGTTGAGCAACTCCATCAGCGTTCGTTGAATCTCTCTGTCCGCAGATGTTCCCTCTGAGAATCTTCGGCCTCCAATGGCGTCGATCTCGTCCATGAAGATGATACATGGTTCGTGTTCTTTGGCGTATCCAAACATTTCTCTGATAAGTCGCGCGGATTCGCCGATATATTTGTCGACAATCGCGGAGGAGACAACTGCGCCAAAGTCAGTAAAAGTTGATAGGGAACGTCACCGGAGCACTGACCTTTCAAAAAGTTGGTCTCGAGAGAGCTGGCCACAGCTCTGGCCAAAAGCGTCTTTCCCGTCCCAGGAGGACCATATAGTAAGACACCCTTGGGAGGCTTTATGCCCACTCTCATGAAGAGCTCCGGGTTCTTGAGCGGCAATTCAATGACTTCTCTGAGCTCTCGAATCTGGTCGTTCAAACCACCAATTCCGGCAAAGCTGACCTGACCAGGGTCCTCCAGGGACATGTTGTAAACGAGAGGGTCGACTTCGCGGGGCAGCATGCGCATGATGGTGAGGGTTGTCATGTCGAGTGCGACGCGGGTGCCTTGTTTGAGCTTTGCTTTGTCGACTTTGGACCGGCATCCGACGACGTATCTGGGACCCGAGGAAGCCTTGACGATGACTGTAACAGTATTAGCAGCTGAATCATACTGGCAAGAGAAGGTAAGCGGTATGTAGCTGAAGCGCATGACTTACATCTCTCCTCGTCCAGTTGTTTGAGAACCTCCCCAATAATCTGTCCTACGCTCTGTAGCGCCTTGATGTTCTCCTCAGTCTGGTCAAACTCCTTTTGCAAATCCTTGATCCCCAGCCGAAGAGCCTTCAATTTTGCTTCCCATTCTCTGGACTCTAACAAGGCCCGTTTGTAATCCTCAAGAGCCTGCTGGCGCTCTGGGTCCGCCGCAGCATCCATGGCGGAAGGGTACGTGAAATATGCGGTTCAAAAGACAGTTTAGAGCGTCGGGCGTGAGAGCAGCGACGGTAGGCTCGTAGACTGGGAGATCCGTTGAGCTCGTTGAATTGAAGATGGGCTCAGCAAGAGGCAGCTGGTATGGGTGGCTTGATGTCAGTCTGTCAGCGCCACAGAGCTCCCAGCTCACCGTTACGGCGCTCGAAATGCGCGGCTGGTACCTAGTGTGCAAACAAAGCAAACTGTCTGAATTAGTCACATGACTCAAAGCATGACATAATCAAACATCTCTCCACGTGACTATACGAGAAGCTAATGAGTCACATGACTTATGCTCTTGGCGCGGGGCACGCCAAGACCAGGCACGGAACAACATCGCGCCCTCCGTTTCTCGCCGCGACAACGGGTAAAAACAACAGTCGTCATCATCGCGATACAAAATATTGCGCTCATAATACGGAGAGAAGGTGCATGTAGACGGCGGACGTGCTCCGTAGCCTCTGGTCCCGTAGAATATGCTGTCCCGCAGCGATCATCGGCTTCTGGTTGGTTGGCTGGACTCGGCCATCCCGCCAAGTAACGGCATCTGGATGGAGGGGTGGTCGATGGAAGCAGGGGGAAAGATCCATCCAGTGATCCGGCTTGCGGCGAAAATCATTGTTTGTCTTTCATCATACAGTGACTTCGCTTTCATTCATCTTCTCTCTCTTTCTCTCCCTCTCTCCCCTCACATCATCTCTGTTCCTCTGCAGTCGGCATCAGAAAAGTCAATTGAGTCTCTAACTCACTACTAAATCCTCTAATTCACATTCCAATCCGCCAAGTAAGTTCAGTCCTTAGATGCTATTGTTGACTCGCGTTTCTGGTTGCCCCTCCACCCCGCCATATCATCTGTTATGCTGCAATTATCCCCAACAACGTGCCGGAATTGAGGTTGAAAAGAGAGTCTTCAGCTGAAGGACAGCGAAATTCAGCTTTGGGTCACATAGTCTGATGACATCCTGTTGTTGATGCTGAAGTGAGACTCTCCTGAACCTTTTGGGCCGTTCGGTGAGAGAAGGCCCGAACTTTGTTCCAACCGCTCACTCGTACAAAAACACCACCCTCTTGTTCACATCTTTCACAGAAATCTCATCAACTCGTCTATACAAACCCTACTAATCACAAATTCACTGCAATCAGCATGGCTATCACAAAGATTCACGCCCGCTCGGTCTACGACTCTCGTGGTAACCCCACCGTCGAGGTCGATGTTGTCACTGAGACTGGTCTTCACCGCGCCATTGTTCCATCTGGTGCTTCCACTGGTGAGTTGGCCCAATTCCTGGACGAGCGCATTGCAGGTAATCCCTCCAAGCGTGATCATTAACAATTGTTCTCTAGGCCAGCACGAGGCTTGCGAACTCCGCGATGGTGACAAGACACACTGGCTGGGAAAGGGTAAGCAGTTCCGCATTGCCACGCGATGTGCACGATCTGACCGGTATTTCCTCGAGGATAGGTGTTTTGAAGGCTGTCAAGAACGTCAACGAGGTCATCGGCCCCGCGATCATCAAAGAAAACATCGACGTCAAGGACCAGTCCAAGGTCGACGAGTTCCTCAACAAGCTCGATGGCACTGAAAACAAGTCCAAACTCGGCGCCAACGCCATCCTCGGAGTCAGCTTGGCCATCGCAAAGGCCGGTGCTGCTGAGAAGGGTGTCCCATTGTACGCTCACGTCTCAGATCTCGCTGGAACCAAGAAGCCATATGTGCTTCCCGTTCCCTTCCAGAACGTCCTCAACGGAGGTTCCCACGCTGGTGGCCGCCTTGCTTTCCAGGAATTCATGATTGTCCCATCGTAAGTAGGAGCCAGCCACGCTAACTATGGCCCATTGTTGACGCGGGATAGTACTGCTCCATCTTTCTCCGAGGCCCTCCGCCAGGGTTCCGAAGTTTACCACAAGCTCAAGTCCCTTGCCAAGTCCAGATACGGCCAATCTGCCGGCAACGTTGGCGACGAGGGTGGTGTCGCTCCAGATATTCAAACTCCTGAAGAGGCTCTCGATTTGATCACTGAGGCTATTGAGCAGGCCGGCTATACCGGCAAGGTCAAGATTGCCCTTGATGTCGCGTCCAGCGAGTTCTACAAGGCCGAGGAGAAGAAATATGACCTCGACTTCAAGAACCCCAACAGCGACAAGAGCAAGTGGCTCACTTATGAGCAACTCAGCGACCTGTACAAGAAATTGGCCGACAAGTACGATATCGTCAGCATTGAGGATCCATTCGCTGAAGATGACTGGGAGGCTTGGAGCTACTTCTTCAAGACCACCGACATGCAGATTATTGGGTATTGTGTTCAAGAAAATCAAGTCCGTTTTAAATCACAAAGCTAACCACAGCCATGTAGTGATGACCTTACGGTCACCAACCCCATTCGCATCAAGAAGGCCATTGACCTCAAGGCGTGCAACACTTTGTTGCTCAAGGTTAACCAGATCGGTACCTTGACCGAATCCATCCAGGCCGCCAAGGACTCGTACGCTGCCGGCTGGGGTGTGATGGTCTCTCACCGTTCCGGTGAGACCGAGGACGTCACCATTGCCGATGTTGTCGTTGGTCTGCGATCCGGCCAGATCAAGACCGGTGCGCCAGCCCGCTCAGAGCGTCTTGCCAAGTTGAACCAGATCCTCCGTATCGAGGAGGAACTCGGCGATAACGCTGTCTATGCTGGCGAGAAGTTCCGCACTGCGGTTAACATGTAAAAAATTCAGAACCGAAGATTTGTGAAAACTCGGAGGTCGTGATGACGGAGACACGCTACTAGTAGTTAATATGCCCAAACATCTGTAGCAAAAATGAAAGCATATAGGAAGTAAACTATGGAGTAGTTTGACGAGCATTTGTGATTCTTTCAAACCCCATAAGGCTATTCGCTTCGCTGTCTGTCGTCGAGCAAGTCAGCCTTGCGCGGCGCGGACGGGAGTGCGAGGTTGGATCAACGTTGATCCGCGTCATCCCGCTTTTTTGGTTCGTTCCTGCAAACTTTGCCCCGCCAATCAGTCGTGACTTTTGTATGGGAAAAATCGCTCCGTGAAAAAGAGTCCACGAAGTTCTACGAGCACACTCCCAGTCGTTTCCCCTTATTTTCATTACTGTGTTTAATATCTGTTGGCGTGCTGATTTGCTTCTCTCTGATTGTCGACGTCGTCCCTGCTGCATACTCCCTGATACACTCTCACAAAAATCAATAGCCATGCCGCCGCCAACGAAGTGGGGTAAGTGATATCCCTTCAATGTGAAGTGTTTGGGGATAACGAGGCATTCCTTGGATATGGGTGTAAATATTTAGACGAATCGCTAACTGATCCTTTCTCCGGTTCCATATAGACGACGAAGAAGAAGACTCGGGCCCGTCATCCCCGCCTTTGGTCCCCGTTGTTCGGCGCAAGTTCGACGACGAAGAGGATAGCGATGAGGTCCTAGATTCCTGGGAAGCCGCCGAAGACTCCGAAGTCGAACGAGAAAAAAAGGCCAAAGAAGCCGCCGCCAAAGCCAAAGCCGAGGCCGAAGCTGCTGCGAAAAAGAAGTCCAAGGCCGAGCGTATACAAGAACACAAGGCGCGGCGTGCTGCGGACGAAGATGACGATGAGTCGAGTGATGAAGATGAAGATTATGCGACCCGAATGGCGCGCTTGAGACAAACGGAGCAGGATGCGGATCTCCAGCACGCGGCGGATCTTATCGGCGATGTTGACTTGAACCGTAAGCGCGCGGCGCCCAAGAAGGCCGTGATCTCGGACGCGAACGATCCTACGAAGTTGATCGATCTTTCGACTATCCCGCTCTTCAAACCTTCGACTCGAGATCAGTTCACAACCCTGACCAACACTGTAGCGCCTTTACTCGCCGCGCAGTCCAAGAAACCGTTATATTCGCTCTGGGTGCAGGAATTCGCCAAGCAGCTCGTCAAAGAACTGCCCAGTTCGGAAATTAAAAAAGTCGCGAGTGCGCTGACGGCGGCGAGCAATGAGAAACTCAAGGAGGAGAAGGCGGCTGAGAAGGGCGGGAAGAAGAGTAAGGCGGCGAAGACGAAGACGAGTTTGGTGACTAGTCATTCGAATCGGACGGATCTGACGGCGTATGAGGGGGATGATTTGGATGATGATGACTTTATGTGATTTCGACCTTGGTTTATCATTATTACTATTGTTCTCCTTTGGCTGCTATTTTTATTCTATTCCCCCTCGTCTGTTTGATCCCCTGAGACTGTCTGCTTTCCTCAGCTTCATGTTTTAAGATTTCAATGCGTTGCTGTTTGACCGCAGGGTTGATAATGGGCATAGCATAACACAGCATAGCAATTCAGAATTCTCGCGCCATAAGAAATTGGGTAGTTAGTAGCCCACCGCTTTGAAGCTGCGTACAATTTTACTCGGTTTTAGACTGTCCGTCTGGTTAGCTTTCTCCTGGAATTTGCTGCAGTTGTCTTCGCAATATATTTTGCTCGTTAGAACTTGGAAGATTGGTTACTCCAGAAAGTACTCTGTATCTGAAATCGGTATCAGCTTGATGTGCCTCGCAAGGCACAATGAAGCCTGTGCAGCCATTTTCAGTGGCCGTGCAGGCGGATTGCGGGTTCACAGAATGAAAAGTGCCTATCTTGAGAAGCATTTCATATCTAAGCCTGAGCGTGTACTGTACATATACAGTATCCCATGACCCGAATCAGCCGTCAGGCCAGCAGATGCCAGTGTCTAAACCGTAGCCAGTTCTTTCATCCAAGATACCTCTCCTGCCCTCCACTGTTGCGTTGTTTCCAGATAAGCACCTGCTGTTCATAGTCAGTGGTCGATCGCGTAGGTGCCATAGTTGACCGCAGGAATGGAGGAAGGGGCATTTCAGGTCAATGCTGGCCATCAAGAATTCTGCTCCATATTTCAATCTTTCACTGCTTCTATTCAGTGTGGACTTCAGCAATTCAAACATCACTGTTGCCCGTGCTAGTTCATATTGCATCATGAGCTGCGACCCTGAATCGACCGCCTCCGTTGTCTTCTATTGGGTGGTGTTAATTTTGATTTTTGTCGGCTTGATTAGAGATATTGCACTGTAAGAGCTGTATCTGGTCTAAACGAGCGACCTTGGGACTCTTCTGATGAGATCGTTCGTGGTGTGTGTTCTTAGGACAATCATAATCTTTCGAGGCCAACCGTTCCACTTCTCATTCTGGAGGGGCAGATACGTCGTGGTACCATATTCGTATGAGTAAGTCGAGGGAACCACAAGGGAAAAAGGGAAGTGAAAAGGACAGGAAAAAGCAAATATCAGCCCGTTAAAATCTCGAATTGGCTAAGAAAGAAATTGTGTTTTGTCCACAGGAAAGCCACCTGGGGGTGGTGAACCGGCGGTTGAGTAAAGTGAGTTGAGTGGTGGTCCTTTTGCACATCGTCACCCAACAAGCGCTGCTCGCTAAAACCAAACCCCCTTCAACTCTCTCACTCTCACTCACTCACTCAACTCACTCTCTCTCTTCCTTTCTCACTTGAACTCCTTGAACACCTTTTCTTCTTGCAGGACAGCCCACTCACCTGCACTCTTTTTATTTCTCGCCTACCTTCTCCCACCAGTACTCTCAGTATCTCTTCGCTAATTATCGTCAAGTTAAAAGAATCATCGTCACAATGACTTCAGAGGTATGTTTACCCCTCCCCTCAGTCTGGCCGGCCAGTCCTTCCAGCCTGCGCGTAACCACTGCTCTACCTGTGTGATTCTCGTGTTATTCTCTACCGGCACTGTCGTGCTCTTGCTGATGAGGTCCGGAACTAATGATGATGTCGTGAACAGCGCGAGAAGTAGGTTCACCAGCGTATTATCATGTCGTCTTGTGCTCACCTCCCTGTAGCAAGACTTTCCTCGCCCGCCTTTGCGAGCAGGCTGAACGCTACGATGGTAAGCACTGATGAACTGACGCGTCTTACGAGAATATCTGCTGACAATGGAGCGTAGAAATGGTTACCTACATGAAGGTTTGTTTTCTCGTCGTGATCTTAGGCTCCTTCATGATGATGATGCAAGGCTGACATGTTATTGTTTTGTAGGAGGTCGCCAGTGTAAGTCCCCTCGATCCTGGCCCTGCAGCGTGTCGCGTGACACTGTTGATGGGAGCGCCCAGTACTAATATACCCTAGCTTGGAGGCGAGCTCACCGTCGATGAGCGCAACTTGCTCTCCGTCGCCTACAAGAACGTCGTCGGGACCCGTCGTGCCTCCTGGCGTATCATTTCCTCGATCGAGCAGAAGGAGGAATCCAAGGGCTCCGATAAGCACGTTACCATCATCAGAGAATATCGTGAGAAGATCGAGGCCGAACTCGAGCGCGTCTGCCAGGATGTCCTCGAGGTTCTTGATGAGAGCTTGATCCCCAAGGCCGAAACCGGCGAGTCTAAGGTCTTTTATTACAAGATGTGCGTCTTTATGCTGGTGCTGGAACTGGGTACAGAACGTGTGCTGAGCTGATGCTTTGTGTAGGAAGGGTGACTACTACCGTTATCTTGCTGAGTTCGCATCTGGCAACAAGCGCAAGGTCGCAGCCACCAATGCTCATGAGGCTTACAAGGTATTTTCTCAATATTTGCAACGTTTTTGATATGACGTGCTAACCATCCCCATCACTTAGAACGCCACCGATGTCGCTCAGTCCGAGTTGACCCCCACTCACCCTATCCGCTTGGGTCTCGCCCTTAACCTCTCCGTCTTCTACTACGAGATTGTCAACTCGCCTGACCGTGCTTGTCACCTCGCCAAGCAGGCCTTTGACGACGCCATTGCGGAACTTGACTCCCTCTCTGAGGAATCCTACCGTGACAGCACCTTGATCATGCAGTTGTTGCGTGACAACCTTACCCTCTGGACCTCTTCCGATGGTGGTGAGGCTGAGCCAACTGCGACTGAGGGTGCCCCAGAGGACAAGCCCGCTGAGGCCACCACTGCCGCCGAGGAGCCAGCTGCCCCAGCCCCGGCTGAAGAGAAGAAGGAAGCCGCTCCTGAATCCTAAACGACGATACCAACCACATGATAATTGCCGGTCTACCAGTCCATGCACTGTTGTTCATTTCCATTTGCTACCAATCTGGGATGGGAGTTGACACCGTTCGATCTTGCAGGGTGGATTGTTAAAGCCGTTTCACATATGTCTTTTAGTGTTCTTTTCTCAAGGGTTGTGTATCTTCAGGCTATGGAGTTTGTGATTCTTCGGAGGGAGTGAGACTTGACGGAAATGAAACTTTGTATTCCCCTTCTCCTCTTGACTGACCTGATGCATGTCAGACTGCAGGCCCTTTCTCCCGTTTACTTGGAGGAAGCCGTTTTTGACCATCTTGCCTGCACTGCTTGCATCTCCTCCTGGCGTGTTTTTCTTTCCTGTTGTACCCCCTGCACGGAGATGTTACCCCTTTTTTCTTTTCCCTTTTCTATCCCCTGCACGTCTGGTCCCCTTCAATTCCCATGCTTGTAGCCTTTGCTAGGACCCTTATTACCCCCATTCCCCCCCCACTGATTGTTTTCCCACATTCACCAGCGAGTGACGGAGCCCTGGCGATGTTGAGGCGACTTTTACTCACAATACCAACAAGCAATAAAATACCAAATTGACACATTAATCATTTTTAACTCGAGTCCCCAGAAACCAATACCTCGCGGCAGTGAACAAGAGAAGCGTACAGTATGCAGCGGGTGTGACTGTGTGATGTTTCCCCAGCCGTTTTGCGTTGACTCGTTGAGTGCCGCTGCGGGCCAATAGGAAGTCTCGGCTGGCGGGCGGAAGGTTCCAGGGGTCTTGGCAACGCTAATTAAGCTTTCATTGCTGACTAATGACGCGCTAAGGCTGGGCTTACGTAACTTGCCGAACTGCGGGCGACGAAAAGACCACGTTGGAAGAACGGCTTCACGGCCATGTCGAAGCTTATGGAACGGGCAGAGATATAAGAGTCTCGAGCGATATTCCGGGGAACCAGTTCTTTTGTGTTTGATACTTCACTCACTTCACTTTCTGCTGTTCTTCCTTCAGTCGCTTCTGCTTCCTTTCTCTTCCCTCTCTGCCCTGACCTGTCGCGCATTTTGGCTTGGCAAGCTGGGTTTTGATAGATCGCAGATCTGATAACGACCGACCGACGACCACCCAGTGTCGAGCTTCTCCGCACGTTTTTTGAACAAAGGACACGTCTTGTTCTACTACATAACTACTACGCACGACGGCCTAGTGACGGTCGACCCAGTCACTTCGATTTCTGTATGCTGCGACGTCGTGAATTATATTGAATTTCTTCCTTCCGAGTCCCTTTCTCTGGCGATTCCACAACCCCAAGAGAAGACAGCTCTTTTTAGAGCCCACCGTGCCCCGATACGTTCGCGCCTTCTGAACGATGGAGCGCTCCTTTCTGTATCCTGCGCAAGATGTGCTGAAGCATTTCGAGGTCGATGAGCATCGCGGGTTGTCGAGTGCCCAGGTTACAAAGTTACGGGAGAAGCATGGATCCAATGGTTAGTTTTGGCACCGAGAAATATGCGCGCGCGTCCCTTGTTGAGATAACTTGCAAGTTGATTTTTTGATTTGTCCGTTTCCGTTGGTATTACTTGAGGGAGTGTCGTGCTGACTGTTTTTGATTGTGCTTTTGCTGTAGCTATCCCTGAAGAACCGCCGACTCCGCTTTGGCATCTTATTTTGGAACAGTTTAAGGATCAATTGGTTATAATCTTACTTGGATCGGCTGTTGTTTCGTTTGTGCTTGCGCTGTTTGAGGGCGGAGACGATTGGACGGCATTTGTTGACCCCGCGGTGGTGAGTGCTCTCTCTGACAGTGAATCGAGCGGAGGGTGTTTCGGCAAGTACTGATGGGTTATGGTTCATTTAGATCCTCACAATCCTCATCCTCAACGCGATTGTCGGTGTGTCGCAAGAGAGCAGTGCCGAAAAGGCCATAGCCGCTCTACAGGAATACTCTGCGAACGAAGCCACGGTTGTTCGAGATGGAACCGTTCAGCGCATCAAGGCTGAAGAACTTGTTCCCGGAGATATCATTCATATCGCTGTTGGTGACCGGATTCCGGCCGATTGCAGACTGGTTACGATTCAGAGCAACAGCTTCCGCGTCGACCAAGCTATCTTGACCGGCGAGAGTGAGAGTGTGTCTAAACGTACGGCGGAGATTCAGGATATGCAGGCGGTCAAGCAGGATCAGACGAATATCTTGTTTTCTGGAACCACGGTTGTCACTGGTCATGCCACTGCCATCGTTGTGTTAACTGGATCTAATACCGCCATCGGTGATATTCATGAAAGCATTTCGGCGCAGATTTCCGAGCCTACGCCGTTGAAGCAGAAGCTGAACGACTTCGGTGACATGTTGGCCAAGGTTATCACCGTTATTTGCGTTCTGGTTTGGCTCATTAATATCCAACATTTCAGCGACCCGAGTCACGGAAGCTGGACCAAAGGTGCCATCTATTACTTGAAGATTGCCGTGTCGCTGGGTGTGGCAGCTATTCCTGAGGGTTTGGCTGTTGTCATCACTACCTGCTTGGCTTTGGGAACCCGAAAGATGGCCGCGAAGAATGCCGTGGTTCGATCTTTACCATCCGTTGAGACCCTGGGAAGTTGCAGCGTCATCTGCTCCGACAAGACCGGAACCCTTACGACCAACCAGATGAGTGTGGAAAGAATTGTCTACCTCAACGAAGCTGGAAATGGACTCGAGGAAATCAACGTCGAGGGTACGACCTTTGCTCCTGTTGGCCAGTTAACAAAGAATGGTAGGGTTTTGGATAATCTTGCTGCAACCTCCTCAACGATCTGCCAAATGGCTGAAGTCATGGCTATGTGCAATGATTCTTCCTTGTCGTATGACCAGAAAACTGGAAACTACACCAGCATCGGCGAACCCACCGAAGGTGCCCTCCGCGTACTGGTTGAGAAGATTGGCACGGACGACGTGAATGTGAACCAGAAGCTGAAGGCCTTAACACCCTCCGAGCGTCTTCATGCCGCCAGTCGACACTACGAAGCTCGCTTACCGCTCCAGGCTACTTATGAGTTCTCCCGGGACCGAAAGAGTATGTCCGTCCTCGCCGGCAAAGGACAACATCAGAAGCTCCTCGTAAAAGGTGCCCCGGAATCGATCCTCGAACGGTGCTCGCATACTTTACTTGGACCCAATGGAACCAGGGTTCCCCTATCCCAGCAACACGCCCGACTGATCTCGCAAGAACTCATCGATTACGGAAATCGAGGCCTTCGAGTGATTGCCATCGCCAGTATCTCCGATGTCCCAGAAACGCCTCTCCTACATTCCGCCGAGACCTCCCCGGAATACGAGAAACTCGAGCAGAATATGACTCTGATCGGTCTTGTTGGCATGCTCGACCCCCCTCGACCTGAGGTAGCCGCTTCGATTCGCAAGTGCAGGGATGCAGGAATTCGAGTCATTGTTATCACCGGTGATAATCAGAATACCGCCGAATCTATTTGTCGACAAATTGGTGTCTTTGGAAAACACGAGAATTTGCAAGGCAAGAGCTTCACTGGAAGGGAATTCGACGCGCTCAGCGAGCAGGGGAAGATCGAGGCGGCGAAGCAAGCGTCTTTGTTCTCCCGTGTTGAACCGAGTCACAAGTCGAAATTGGTTGATATTCTTCAGTCTCTTGGACAAGTTGTTGCAATGACTGGCGATGGCGTAAACGACGCTCCCGCTCTGAAGAAGTCTGATATTGGTGTTGCCATGGGCTCTGGTACCGACGTCGCTAAATTGGCGGCCGATATGGTTCTTGCTGACGACAATTTCGCTACCATCGAAGTTGCCATTGAAGAAGGCCGGTCCATTTACAGCAACACCCAACAGTTTATTCGTTATTTGATCTCGTCCAACATCGGTGAAGTCGTCTCTATCTTCCTTACCGCAGCACTTGGCATGCCCGAGGCTTTGGTTCCTGTCCAGCTCCTTTGGGTCAATCTTGTGACTGATGGCTTGCCGGCGACTGCGTTGTCATTCAATCCTCCGGACCATGATGTTATGAGACGACCACCGAGAAAGCGTGGTGAGGCGTTGGTCAGCGGTTGGCTGTTCTTCCGTTATATGGTTATTGGTGTCTACGTTGGTGTTGCGACTGTCTGTGGCTTCGCTTGGTGGTTCATGTATAACCCAGAGGGACCGCAAATTACGTTCTGGCAGTTGGTAAGTGTTAGAGTCCTTTCGGAGTGAAGTGACCACAGCTAACCTGATATCTTTTAGTCACACTTCCACAAATGCTCCCGCGACTTCCCCGAAATCGGCTGCGAGATGTTCGCCAACGACATGTCCAAATCCGCATCCACCATGTCCCTCTCCATCCTTGTCGTGATCGAGATGCTCAACGCCATGAACGCCCTCTCGTCCAGCGACTCGCTACTCACGTTCCCACTGTGGAACAATATGATGCTCGTCTATGCGATCATGCTGTCCATGTCCCTCCATTTTGCGATTCTGTACATTCCGTTCTTGCAGCAGCTTTTCTCGATCTTGCCGCTGAATTGGCAGGAGTGGAAGGCGGTGTTGGTGATTAGTGCGCCTGTTATGTAAGTTTTTTCCCTCTTTGTGTTGCGTACACTATCGGTGCCATCTTGCTAACCGGATATAGCGTGATCGACGAAGCTCTGAAGTTCATTGAGCGGAGGTTCTATGATACTCGTACGGTACCAACCGCGGAGTACGTCACGAACGGAAATGCTGCAAAGCCGAAGGTATCTTAAGGGGGAATTCTATAAACGAAAATTAACTGATTTTGGAGCATGCTGCCTGATGCCTGATGCGAATCAGGAATGGGCTGATAGATCAATAGAAGAGAGTCGACAGACAGACCCTATTGGATAAGATATTACTCTGTATAGAGATCATACGATATGTGCTATTACTACTTTTACGGTACTTTATTGTATAGTGTTCTTGTTTCCTGTCTATGATAAGTCGTGCGTACAGTACATACATACATGCATGAATAGAATCATTTGTTTCTAGTCGCTGGCTTTCTCTTGTGATGCGGAGCGGGACGTGTTTGAACAGTTTATCATGTAATGACTTTACCAGGAGAACTGCATGTAGTCGGATGTATCTTGCCAGTTGCTGGAATAACTGCTTTTTCTTTCAGTGAAGCCTTTGTATCACATGTTTTGGAGAGTACCGGAGATTCAGACGAATATAGAGTATCGACTGCTAGAAGGAGGCTTTTAAACCGGATAATATTGGATTCCAAGTCTAATAAAAGGCTCTCATAGAAATACAGCGCTGAAGGTAGATTGCCATCATTCCCTTTTCCACAAATGCCTAGAGACGCTTGTATGCCACTCTTTTGTATCAATATCCAGAGCTACTTTGAATCAAAAAAATCGATGCGTCCCGATACCATTTTCTTTGTTCAATCATCATGATCGCCTCGTTAGGTAACTTCACTGATTATTCCATTCCTTTCCGAAGTCGGAGAAAAGTATTGCGTATCGCCCACATCCCGCCATCCATCACATACAACGTAAAATACACGAAAGAACTCTGCAAGCTCGACGCCTCAGGCTCAATAATGCGTAGCTGATCTATGCACGAGGCTTCGCCCGGCCGCTACCGCTCTTGACCTTTCGAGGTTCAGGGCGCTGAATGTGGTGGGCTGGAATCCACTCGGCATCGTACGTCTTGGCCACGGCGGGAGTTTCGAGGGCCTGGTCGCCAGAGTCCGTACCGGTCTGTTGGCGGAGAGATTTCTTGATGCGCTCTTGGGTCTTGGCGGGCTTGCGCTTCTGGGGGAAGTAGGGCGCGATCCAGAGGGTGTAGAAGAAGTAGCTGGCCCCGACGAAGGAGGCGAGAACGAACATGTAGAGGAAGATCCTGAAAACAAGTTAGTATGGTAAAGTTTGTGTATGGATGAGAGAGTATGACTGACACTTGAGGGTCAAAGATGCTCATCTCTGGTTCCACGACAGACACGGTTCCGTTGTAGGCAGGCAAGGTAAAGAGAACACCATTCTTCTTCAAAACCATAGCGGCGAGATTCAAGCCCAAATCTTGGGGGAGCAATTCGGTTGCGAATGAATAAATAACGGTTTCCTCGGAGTTACCCTCCACGTCGACGCCATACCGGGTAGTCGTCAGGTTGCGCACGCTTTGGGCGGGCTCCGTCAAAGTCCACAGACTGCCACCGATAGCAGTAACAGTGACCGCTTCAGAGTCCAGGTTCTTGAATTTGACTTCCGCATGGGTTGGCCGGCCATTGACGAGCTTCACGCCAAACACGGAGTCGGGGAAGGTCGTGGAAACGTCAACGCTGACCTTGGGGAGGTCCTTGAGAGCATCTTCAACATTTTCGGGAGCAACCGCCTTTCAATTGACCTTCTGTTAGCAAGCTATCTTTGAGTGTCGGTCGCGGTTCTTGAAGGTACTCACTGCAGGCTCTTCGGCGTGAACAAAGACCGCCTGCAAGGACAGGAGAGCAAGAGACAAAAAGGCGAGCTTGCCCATATTGAAGGTATTAAAGTGAAAAGGAAAAAAAAAAAGAAGTGAAACACAAAATCAGACAACAGACCGAAAGGTACAACGGTGAAAGGGGTGAAAGGGGATGAGAAGCACCAAGGTGGTCGTTCAACTCCACGTATATCAGAAGGGCGCTGACTCAGCAACATTCCCTGAGCCACAGCCACTGCCACGAGCCACAGTGTTAGCCGCGCGGGTGCGCTTAAAGTCTGCCGCGGCGACAACGAGAGCTTTCCAGCGCAGCAAAACGGTCAAGGACAACTCACCCGTTCCCCAACACAATCACAGAGTATCAGATTCAGCTTTGAATCCCGTTTAGACACTTTACCCGAGTACTAATGATCTTTTTATGACACGAAAATGGATGCCACCACCGTTACAGACCTGTTCGAGCGCTATGAGCGGCTGAAAGCTATAGAGCAGACCAAGGATATGCTGATTGAGGTTTCTACACCTGTCGTCAAGATCATACCTTGTTAGCTTCCTTCTGATTCTATTGTCAAGGACCTACTCCGTCGATTAACCGAGCTGGAGGAAGTTTATCAGCAAACAAGACTCGATCATGACCGAGAAACTCGATTTAACCGCGAGGTGCAGATGCATGAGATGGAACTTATGGAACAGATAACCCGGACGAGGGCCATTATGGTAGGTATCCTTTGGGAACTGGGCTTGATTGAAGCTAATAAACCATTGTCTGTATAGGATCAAGAACCGTTTCTCCTCGTGATGATTGACGGCGATGGCATGGTCTTCCAAGATACTTTCCTCCAGCAAGGCGAACAAGGCGGCAAAGACGCGGCGAACCAGCTCTGGGCCGCTGTTCGTGAATATTCCTCTCGCATTTTTCCGAACGTACAGTCACCGAAGATCGTTACAAAAATATATGCAAATGTCAAGGGCCTGGCAGAGGCCTGTTTTAAAGCCGGAATCGTCGAACGACCGTCGTTGGTAGAAGAATTCGTCCGTGGATTCAACGGCAGTAGATTGCTGTTTGATTTTGTAGACGTTGGAAGTGGAAAGGATAGAGCAGATGATAAAATTGCAGGTAGGCTGGCTGTTCATCCAGACATTTTATCTCCCCTTGCGGTCTCGTTTTGGCTGATCCTGATCCGTGCCGTCAGAATACCTTAAACTGAATTTATACAATTGCCACTGTCATCAGATATTTCTTGGATGTTCACACGACAATGGGTATGCCCGTATCCTCGAAGATTTATTGGCAGATCGAGAGCTCGTTGGTCGAATATCCCTCGTCGAGGGAGTGCCATTTGAAAAGGAGCTTGCTTCGATAAAATCGTCGTATCGAGTGACGAAGTTTGATGGTCTTTTCAGAGGTTCTAAAATTCCAACAAGTAACGGTGTTTCGCTGGAAGCCTGGACTAATACAGTGAAAACTTTACCTGTGACGACGCAATCTCGTCCAATCTCTCCGCATCCGTCTAACAATGGGCTTGCCAGAGTCAGCTCGAATTCCAGCGGAGGCACAACCTCTCAGACGTGGGCCGCCACCACCGCTGCCGCTGCGTCAACACCATTGACTGACTTAACCACACCGTCTAAACCCAGCACACCTACGCCACGCGTCGTGGAACGCAATAAGTATGGTCAGCGTGTCGATCGTCTAGATTTCAAGACGATTCCGAAAGACGAATTGAAACGCGTCAAGAGGTTGAAACTATGCAATCAATATTTCCTCCTCGGCGAATGCCCCAATTTAAGCTGCTATCACACGCACGACTACAAGCTGTCAAAGAATGAGCGCGTTATCCTGCATGCAGTTGCGAGGATGACGCCTTGCCATTTCGGCACCGACTGTGATGATTTGTCCTGCATATACGGACATCGATGCCCGCAGAGCGAGATTGGAAGAAAGGATTGTTACTGGGGTGATAATTGTCGGTTTGATGCCTCTGGTCATGGAATTGATACCAATATCGTCAAGGTTACTAAAGTGTAGCCGCGCCATCTGCCGTGGGGATTCTACATTTATATTTGGCTTTTTATATGATGAATATACCAGGATGGAAGGGGACAGGTTTCGACATCATTTGCGAGTTATGCTTCGTTTATTTTCTTGTCACTATCTGAGATACCTGAGACTAAATTTTTTTCTTCGGTGATGAACATCCCAACTCTGTGATAGCGAGATATGCTCTGATAGACTATATTTCATTCAATATCAGTATAACGCGTGGCCTGCTATGGATACATCTAGCTAAGAGGTACTGTCAAATAAAAGCACACAAGTCATAACAGGCTAATCTACTGGATCGCTGTATCAAACATGCGAAACCGTCTATGCCAACCAAAGTTGTCAGGGGTTCTTTCATCACGATCATCATCTCCCGCTTCCGTTTCAGGCTGGAGACGCACGCCGTATTCTTTGATACAGCATGAGAATGGCTTCGCGTTTATGGCAGCGGTATCATTCGGGCTAAATGTATCAGGGTTTGAGGTTTTGCGCTCTTCTAGATCGCCCCATAAGATGAAGAGCTTCTCTTTTAGTCGAGCAAGGACGTCAGGGTTTTTGCGGAGACTGGTGACAAAGCTTGTTAGTATGTGAGAAGGAAATGGAGACATATGTGTAAAGATTGAATATAGAGTATGGGTTGGTACGTACTCCACGGGATCCATGCTGAGTAGAAACACTGCGTCGGGACCGGTGACGAAGAGCGGTAATCGCTCCCGCTTTTGGCCTGGGGCCAGCCGTGGCGCGCTTGGGCCGCCATCCTCAACGAGCAGACAGAATCTCCATTCCCACAGTTGTCGACCACTAAATTCTCCGTCGTCGCTGTCGAGGGTCTTTTCACCGTTGTTCTCGATGAAGTCGGTGCTTTGAGCTGCATTTTGAAGAATGGCGTACTCCGACTTGTAGGGAACTGCAAAATCTTGCAGATTGGGGGGGAAGAAGTCCACGACGCGGACGGATGCGCGGTATCTGAGGTTCTGGAAGGGTAGTTGATATTCTATCCCTCCGGGTCCTGTATTCCAATGGGATTCGTTTTCTAGAATTTGCTGTATTGACCTGATAGGGATGTTGGGGTAGTTGTAGCGGACTGTGAATGTCAGTGTGACAGTCTTGCCTGGGAGAACCGTTTGGTATATACTCACTATGTGGATTCAGCTCGTCACGTTTTGGAATGACAGTGGCCGTAATTCCCGGCTGGGCAACGTCTTTATTCTCCTTCTGTGCTTTCTTCTTCTTTTGTCTTTTATTCTTCTTCGACTTTTTATTGGTAGTTTCACCGTTCTCTAACTGACGCTTGCCATTTTCCTTCTCCGCGGCGCTCCCTTTTATTTTGCGATAGTAGTCTAGCTTCCGCTGGATGAGTCCCTGCAAACGTTCATTCGATTCGCCTTCGTCAATGAGTTTGACATCGACTCTCGCAGGGTACACGCGGTCCGTATGAAGTGCGCCCTCCAGCACACCACTGCTATTTCCGAATTTGATATGAACGTTTCGGAGTAGGACGAAATCGTCCACGTTGACATTATGTCGCGCAAAACTCGCATGGGGTTCCCACGTCGTGACTTGAATTGTCATGCGTCCATGTGGACCGGGCCATTTTCTTTCTCGCGTGTAGTTGAATCCACCGCCACTACGGCCTTCGTTGGCCGGGGTGTAGTCGTATAGTTTTGGATTCTGAGTGTAGTCAGTGACGTAGAGAATGAATTTTTCGTATTCTGAGAATGTCTTCACAACTTGGCCGACAATATCCATGAAAATGTGATGTTCTGCATTTTTGATGAGCCTGAACTTGTCTGGTTTCGTGCCCGGTGGGTGAGTGATGAACGAAGTCGACTGTACTCGATTGCTAGTGTAAGTTTGCGCTGGGCTCGTCGCAACGGCCCGCACTTCGTTTCCGGCATATAGCTTGAAAAGGTAGCGAGCGTATTTTGTTTCAGCGGGCGATGGGTTGCTCATACCAGGGCGGCGAATTGTTGAAATATTGGAAACCTGTGCAGAGTCTCGTTTGATAATTATCCACGGAGTTGTGTCTTTAGCCGTTGAGAGTCCTATGATCGCGCCCGCATAGGTCTTGAGCTACATGTGCCACCGCATTAGCACGGATAAAGCGAATATCACCTAACAAGAGTTCATACTTTAAGACTGCGAATGATGGCTACATCGCCGACCTGGGGCGCCGGAATATACTGTTCATCGTTGTGAAAATATTTGATCTTCAAGCCATCATAGTAAGGACCTGCAAAGTCGGATGTTTTGAGTGTAAATGTGGCGACAGAAGACGAGCCCCCTGACTTCTTCGGTGCCAGGGTATCTGTCACTACGCCGATGAGATTGACAGTAGCGCCACTCATGCATTTTGCAGTGGGAATGTCCGTGAATTCAGGCGGCAGCGGGACTGCCATCCTCGACAGAAATTAAGCAGTGATTGAGAGAGCTGGTGGGAAATCCTTTCGTATAGACTTTGAGAAAAGCGCATCCCTCGAATGTTTATAGATCCAGGGATGAGACATCATCTCTCTGAGCACTCTAGAATCTGTTCGGTTTTGAATGCTAGCTAGCTAGGGGCCATAGCCTCCTAGTTTCAACTAAGGGAGAAGATTTGCTTGATCAAATATTCTATGCATCCAATCTTCTGTGATATCGTGCAGATGCAGAACCATGCGTGCAGTGCAAGTAGACGCGTTTATCAGTGTCTAGAAAAAGTTAGTATCTGATCAGCAGCTGCAAATTCACGCGTCAATAACCATACCTGCTTGGTTGCACACCCACAGCAAGGTGCATTTCTTGAAGTAGATTCTCGTCGTTCCTATGGTACAGCATACGCGACGAAGTCAGTGTTTCGCGATGAAGCTGCGGATGGGGCGGGCTGACATAAGCAGCCCCGATGTGGTTTAGCGGCGAAGAGGAGAAGCAACCCACTTGCCCGATGAAGGAAACAAAAACATCTCTTCATCCTCAACTCATCATCTTCTCTCCCCTCTCCCTCTCTCTCTCTTCTCTTCCACCGCGGTCTTTTCACCATTCGATTCTTCTTCGTGTGGGATCTTGCATCTCGCTTCAGCTACTGTCACTTACTTCATTCTAGACCGCCTCGAGATACGTTCTTGGTCTAGGATTTAAGCCTTTTTTCTCCCACCTTATCCCTCCCCTCACCAGGATTTGTCGACCCGTTCACCATGGCTGACCGATATATCCCGGAGCATCGTCGCACCCAGTTCAAAGCTAAGAGCTCCTTCAAGCCAGAGGACCTTCGTCGCCGTCGTGGAGAGCAGCAGATTGAGATTCGAAAACAAAGAAGAGAAGAGAATCTCGCCAAACGCAGAGGTATCCAGACTCGCGATGGACAGGTCGGCGTTGAGGGCGGAGCCGGCGGCTTAGATAGCGATGAGGAGGGCGCTCCTATTGAGACTGAGGTACGATTTTCACTTGGATCTCACCAAAAACTACGTCCTGGACGAGTTCTGCATCTTGCCCCTCGTTGCATAGCGACTGTTTCAGTTCTGCGGGGTGTGCAGTCAAAGCTCCCGGCAGCAGTCTCTGCGCCTTGCTTCACATCCGTTATGGACTAATCTATGAATTTGTCTTACTAAATCGCTTATCGCCGACATGACTAACCTTTGTCTTGTAGCTCGATACGGAACTTCCGCAAATGGTCAAGGGCGTCTTTTCCGAAAAGATCGAAGAACAGATTCAAGCTACAACCAAGTTCCGCAAACTCCTTTCCAAAGAGCGAAACCCTCCAATTGAGCGTGTCATTGAAACCGGTGTCGTCAGCCGCTTCGTTGAATTCCTACGATCTCCTCACACCCTTGTTCAGTTTGAAGCCGCCTGGGCGTTGACCAACATTGCCTCTGGTTCAGCCCAGCAGACCCAAGTCGTTATTGAAGCCGGTGCCGTACCCATCTTTGTAGAGCTTCTGAGCAGTCCTGAGCCCGATGTGCGCGAACAAGCTGTCTGGGCCCTTGGTAACATCGCTGGTGACAGCCCTGCATGCCGTGACTATGTCTTGGGCCAGGGCGCCTTGCGCCCACTTTTGGCCTTGATCAGCGAAGGCCGCAAGTTGAGCATGCTCCGAAATGCTACCTGGACCCTTAGCAACTTCTGCCGTGGTAAGACACCGCAGCCCGACTGGCCAACAGTATGTTACCCTCCCTCTGTTCTTGTGGAGGAGTTGTGCTCATGTACCGTCTAGATTCTCCCCGCATTGCCCGTACTGGCGAAGCTTGTCTACATGTTTGACGATGAAGTCCTCATCGATGCATGCTGGGCTATTTCCTATTTGTCCGACGGAGCCAACGACAAGATTCAAGCTGTGATCGAGGCGGGTATCCCTCGTCGCCTGGTGGAGCTCTTGAACCATGCATCCACTTCGGTTCAAACCCCTGCTCTACGCTCTGTTGGCAACATCGTCACTGGTGATGATATTCAGACTCAAGTCATCATCAACTGCGGAGCTCTACCTGCCCTGCTCTCTCTCCTCAGTTCCACCAAGGACGGCATCCGCAAGGAGGCCTGCTGGACCATCTCTAACATCACTGCCGGAAACTCGACACAGATCCAGGCTGTGATCGATGCCAACATTATTCCTCCTCTGATCAACCTTTTGTCCAATGGAGATTTCAAGACTAGAAAAGAAGCTTGCTGGGCTATCTCAAACGCCACTTCCGGAGGTCTTCAAAAACCAGACCAAATCCGTTACCTCGTTTCGCAGGGATGCATCAAACCATTGTGTGACCTCCTTGCCTGCCCTGATAACAAGATCATCCAGGTTGCCCTCGACGGCCTTGAGAACATCCTCAAAGTCGGAGAGCTGGACAAAGAAGCTGGAGAGATGGGAGACGCTTCTACCATCAACCGTTATGCCTTGTTCATCGAAGAGGCTGGTGGCATGGAGAAGATCCACGAATGCCAGAACAACGCAAATGAGGAGATTTACATGAAGGCATATAACATCATTGAGCGCTATTTTTCGGATGACGATGAGGCTGCTGCTGATATCGATGAGGTTGCGCCTCAGCAAACACAGGCCGGGTTCACTCTTGGTACCAACCAACCCCAAACCGGTGCTTTCAACTTTGCCAACGGTGGTGACTCGATGGATATGTAAAGCAAGATGCTTTCTCCTACGAATAGTCTACCATGGGAGGATTACGCCTGCGTCGCCGACCATATGAAAATTCATTCAGGTCGAGCCAGTTTGCAGGTTCGAGGCGGGTTCTGAAGGACACACTTGTCGGTCGAGAGAGACCTCGCAACCAGACCCGCCACTTACATCAGTTCTGCGCCTGATGCTGACATTACCCCCAGTGCTCTGCGTTCCCCAACCCCCTTACGGCGTTTTTCCTTTACTGTGCTGTGATGATTTTCCACGATATACAGGATGCCCCGTCATGTACTTCCCCAGCATTTATCCTTTTGTTATAGCACTTACCCCATTACACATCGGCGCAGATTTCATTTCCTATCCCCCTTCCCATCCCCCTTCCCATCCCCCTTTCACCCCAGACATTTTCCCCAGCCACGACCGCCACGGAGGAATGATCGTTAATGCGGAGGGAGTTTCTTTTTTCCACACGGTTTTCCTATCGGATTTCATGTTTTTGCCGGA
This sequence comes from Aphanoascus verrucosus, assembly GCA_014839905.1. Taxonomy (NCBI): domain Eukaryota; kingdom Fungi; phylum Ascomycota; class Eurotiomycetes; order Onygenales; family Onygenaceae; genus Aphanoascus; species Aphanoascus verrucosus. The sequence continues at coordinate 45,550 of JACRYM010000058.1, forward strand.
TCTGGGGATGCTAATGTGGTTCTCTTGAGGTCTTTTTTTCTCCTTTATTTTTTTCTCCTAGCCCCTGAGTGAAATCATCTACCCGGAGTAATGTTACTGTTTCAGTTTTCCCCCTTGGTTTTTTTTATGTTTCCCGGTCATATGTCATATCCCCCCCTGTGTTTCTGGTAAGAGAGCCTTACTTAGCACAATCGATGAAAAAAAAGTTTTATTTTGAATTTTGGTGTGGTTGCGGTATACAGTATCTACATCATCGAGATCGTATTTTTGCACAGATTTTGTATCATGAAGTAACAGAAAGAAAATGATCTAGAGGGCCTCGAGGATAACCTCGCCCATCATGAGGACTTTTTCTTCTTCCAGCCGGCGGCCGACGAGCTGCAGGCTCACTGGCATGCCGTGGATAACACGCGGGTTATCTAAAAACAATCAGCTAGGTCCTTAAAGATGCAGGATTGAGGAAACAAACGCACATTCATTCTGCACCAACTCATCCACCGCGCTCAACGGCGTCTCGTCCGTCTGCGGAACGGGAACGTCAACCACCTGATCCACCGTGACCTTGCACGGGAACGAAAGACACGAGTAGTCCAAGATGTTGTAGACGCCCGTGTACCCGACGTGTTTAAACTTGGTGTGCTCGACGGCTGCGAAGGGGCATGTTGGACCTATCACCGTTCAACACCGCAGTCACCCAACAAAGGTTGAAATTAGGAGGAGTGACGTACAAAGAATAGCATCCACCCCCGCCTCATTCCACCGCTCCAAATACGCCTTCTGCAACACATTCCGCTCCGCGTGCAGCTTCCACAGCTCGTACACCCCGCGGTCCTGGGCGTGTGCGTAGCGGGCCATTTCGGGACGGATGGGCTCGTCGGAGAGCGAGAGGAGGGTGTGGATCGATTTGCCGCCGTCGGAGAGGAAGAAGCGGTCCTTCACAACATATTAGGTCTGTACATATGGGATTGGGAAGGGGGGGGGGGGTGGGTGTACCAAAATATCAGTAAGTCTATCATGATCCACCGGCTCCCAATCCACCACCTCATGCCCCGCCCTTCTCAACTTCTCCGCCGTCTCCCTCAACGCCCTGCGCACCGGCGGCGTCGGCCGCACCATCCCATCGTCCCACATAATCCCAATCTTTAACTTCCCTTGCCGCTCGACGCGCCGCCAGGGTATCGGCAGACACTTCGCGTCGCGTAGCCAGGGCGCCGAGGTCGTGGAGGTGATGGTGGAAGCGAACAGGGAGAGGGAAGAGAGCGAGGTGGCCATGGGGCCGTTGACGCTGAGGACGGATTCTTGGCCGGCCAGGCCCGAGCGGGTGAGCGAGTTGGGGAAGCGGCCGAAGGAGGGGCGGAGGGTGAAGATGCCGGTGAGGGCGGCGGGGATGCGGAGGGAGCCGCCTGGATAGATCAGTATTAGGTATTGAGAGGGGGTACTAAGAGAGGGCTGGACGGACCGATATCTGTTCCTACGCCTAGGGGGCTTCCGCCAAAGGCGAGCAGGGCGGATTCTCCGCCCGAAGAACCGCCCGATGTGAGTAGTCTGTTGCGCGGGTTCGTGGTGCGTCCGAAGACGTTATTCACCGTCTCGGCGATCATCATGGCCGTGGGCACATTGGTCTTGACGTACAGCACGGCACCGGCCTCGCGGAGTAGCGTGGTTAGGATGCTATCGTAGGTCGCGGGATCGTTGACCCAGGCGCTGAAGCCGAGCGTCGAGTCTTTGCCGACGATGTTGAAGTTGTCCTTGAGAGAGATGGGGAGGCCATGGAGAGGGCCCGTGGGCTTGCCGGTGGCGGCGAGGTGGGCGTCCAGTGCCTTTGCGGTCTCGATGGCCTCTGGGAAGAGGGTTTCTGAGAGACAGTTTGTCTGATATTGTCAGTAAAAACATAGATCTGATATCCCGATATGATGCGTACCAACTGATGGGCAGCAGCAGCTCTCTTGCAAAACGCGCGAGTCACAGCTTCAGCCGTCCAGCTGCCAGACGTGGTCTTTCGCAGAATCTCGCGCGCGGGCGTGTTGGTGATCTCCAGCTCCGAGGGTGTGAACCAGCCCGACTGCTCGGGGAACGAGGTCACATTGTGCTGGGAGTCGGGAGGGAAGATGTCTGCCGGAATAATCCATTCGCGGGGGATAGATGCCAGCAGAGCTTCACGCTTTGCAGCGCCAATGGCTTCCCAGGCTCCTGTGGTCATTTTTGATATTGTATTGGATATTCGTTAAGGAAACACTGCTAGTACCACACAGCTAGTATCAGGAGCAACGCCAACACTAACACCAGCAGCAGGCAACGAGAAGATATCAAGTAGAGACTACTTGATATGAGATTCCCCGGCAAGAGCGGCAGCAGCTTCATCTCCTCCCCCGCCCGTGTCGTCCCCAGATCATGGCAAGACCCCATACCCGAGTGGAATCGATCACAGGAACATCTTCGGGTGCATCTGGAGGATAGTCAAGTGTCCGCAGCGGAACCGTCGAACAGACGAAGAATTCATCTCCACATAGTTAGTCCAGAGCATCGCTGTGTGTGTTCCGAAGTCGGCCAGAGAAGAAAGAGCAGAGGCCAAGTGGATCAAGTCATTGCCGCATCTAACCATCCGGGGTTCATTCGGAGAAGATAATCATCAGTTGAAAAGGATTAGGGCTTGATCGGTCCTGGCTGGTCAGTTGATATCTCAGTCGACAGGACAGTCCTCCTGTATGTCTGTAGTAGTTAACCCAGACAATCCCAAGCAGAGCCCTGCAGTACAGGACAGTCAATTCTTCTCAATTATTTTCCCCGAGCTGTAGTGGATCAGGCCCGTCCCAGCAACCACGACGGTCTTGCTCATCCACACGCCTCCCGGACGGCGGGCTGGACTGGCCGCTGGGCATTACCAGTAACTAGTCGTCGTGGCGAGGTATCAAAAACCTTTGTGCGGAATTGAAGACAGCATCCAGATAATCGTCTATCATACGACGAACAAGAAAGAGAAGAGATTGGTGGCTCAATGCAATCTCCATCCGGATGGCGAGTATGGATGCTGGATCAGACTTGGACTTGATGCTCATTCGAGACCTCTGAAGAATCTACGCAGCAATTAGTGAGACGTCGAGAGCCTTCATGAGAATCCATCCAGAGCCCGAGGAACAACAATCACCCGCTCTCAACCCAACCATCAACGCGGCAGTTAACTGAGGGATCCGTCCGCATCAACACTGTAGTTAGCTAGCATCTCGAGATAACCAACTCTGTAATGTTCCTGTGATCCCAAATCTGAATGTAGTTGTCTCGTATCTCAAGCCATCCGGCATCGGCCTCCCTCCCCTCTGCCCTGATATCGGTTGTCAATGCGGGCTATCCGCGCGCTGATTTGACCTGCTCGCCGAAGACACTGAAATCTTCGCAGATTTTATTCGCGTGGGCGAGCTCCACTGCAGCGGCTCCGCATCTCGAACTAATAACCTACAGTAGTCAACTAGCTGACTAGCATCAAGCTCTGTGTGCCGCCTTGACTCGTGCTTAACCAGCTGTGGCGTCGGTGCTGGATTCCGTGCTGGTTCCAGATCTCATGCTCCGAGAAGTGCAGATGGATGGATGCAATGGAGCAAGAGAGAAGTGAAAGAAGAAGACATCGGAACAGTCACAGGGGTGTCACAGGAACAACAGCATCAAGATCACAGGAACAGAACAAGAGAACAAGTTGAAGCCATTAAGCGCGATATACAAGATATCCAACGATCGACAACCTCGCCTCTCGCAACAGCGCCATGATGATGATGATTCCTGGGGACGGACTTGACCTCGGATCCCATCTTGGACACGCTCCCCGGCTTCCCCATATTCTGCGCGCTCGTTTTGCGGAGAGCTAGAGAACTCTCATGCTCTGGGGCTGTCGATGTCGGCGGGCTAAAGAGTATATATACCCGTCTATCTGATCTCTGTCTTTTCGTCTCTTTCCTCTTCTTTCTCTACTCATCGCTTCTCAGTCTTCTTCTGCAGTTGGTACATACAAGACTGCAAGAGACGCCATGGGCAAGTTTATGGAATACCTGCGCGGCAAGGAGAGTAGGCCCGGTGAGGCTGCTCTCCTGCGCAAGCTCGATTTCTTCATCCTCACGTTCTGCTGCTTGATGTACTTTGCCAACTACGTGAGTCCATCCTAGCATCTTAAGCGTATAACAGACACATGGACTGACAAGATATAGCTTGACCGATCCAACCTGGCCAATGCCTACGTCTCCGGCATGAAAGAAGACCTCAATTTCAAGGGCAACCAGTTCAACCAGATCAACACCATCTTCACCGTTGGGTTAGTTATCATTATCCCAAGTACATATATCAGACCGACTAATATCATATAGATACATCCTCGGCCAAGTCCCCTCCAACCTGGCCCTCTACTACCTCAAACCACGCATCTTCTTCCCCTGCATGATGCTCGCCTGGGGCGGGCTCACCATGGTCACCGCCGCCGTCCAGAACCCACAGGGCATCATGGCCATCCGCTTCTTCCTGGGGCTGGCCGAGTCCTCCACGTTCGTCGGCACCCATTACATTCTCGGCTCGTGGTACACGGAGCGCGAGCTAGGGAAGCGTAGTGGGATCTTCACCGCGTCTGGTCTGGCGGGGACTATGTTTGGCGGCTTCATTCAGACGGGTATCAATTCGTCGCTGCACGGTGCGCGTGGCATGCCGGGCTGGCGATGGCTCTTCATCGTACGTCCCCCACTTGATCCCCCCTAGCGATATCCCAAAGAATAACGATACTGACCTGACCAGATCGACGGCCTCATCACCGTCCCCATCGCCCTGTACGGCCTCTTCCTCTTCCCCGACACCCCCTCCACCACCTCCGCCCCCTACCTCACCCCCGCCGACCGCGCCCTCGCCCTCTCCCGCGTCCCCGAACGCAGCCCCGAACGCACCCCGATCAACTTCTCCTTCTTCAAACGCGTCTTCAGCTCCTGGCACTGGTACGCCTTCGTCATGCTGTGGGTCATCGCCGGCGAAACCGAATCCTTCAGCACCAACTCCCTGCTCGCGCTGTACATGAAATCCCATCCATCCACCAAATACACCATCGCCCAAATGAACAATTACCCCTCCGGCGTGCCCGCCGTCGGGATCGTGTCGACCCTCTTCTGGGCCACCCTCACCGACTTCCTGGGCGGCAAACGGTACCTGGTCGGCTTCTGGATCGGGATCACCGGCATCGCCACGGCGGCCATGATCCTGGCGCACGGCCACGATACGGCGACGGTGTTTGGTGCGTACTACTGGGCCGGGTCCGTGTATGCGTGCCAGGCGACGTTCTTCGCGTGGGCGAATGATGTGATGCGGTACAAGGACGATGCGCTGCGCAGCGTGGTCATTGCCAGTATGAATATGGGCAGTAATGTGATTAATGCGTGGTGGAGTATTGTGTTTTATCCGGCGGACTCGGCGCCGTTTTTTACCGTGAGTCGTCCTCCTGATCACGATCCTCAGCGTTTAAGTATATATATGCTCACTGTGTTGTAGAAAGGTATGTGGGCAATGATCGCGGTCTCGATCGCCATGGCCATCTGGACCGCTGGTGTCTTGTACATGTCCGTCCGCGACGAGAAGCGAGAAGTGCGCGACCAGGAGGTGCCGATTGAGAAGCTGGAGATTGAGGCTGATGAGAAGGTTTAGCTTGGTCTTGGTCTCGATCTCGAGAAGTTGAAGGATTCGACTGTCGTGTTGAACGTCATGAATTAAAAGATTTTTTTTGTATATACCCAATGAATGAGCTGATGTTTTTATCCCGTGATGAGTGCTTTGGATTCGTATCAACCTGCTGAACGTTAGAACTTGAACACGGACAAATAGTGGATGGAACGGCTTACCATGCGCTGTTCAACTCATACCCTCATGGTCCCGGAGTATCAGTCAATGAATCTACTCCGCATGGCATATCAACTTGAAATCCGCAATGCAGTTCAGAGTAAATAAATTAGCCAGCTCCCAGCCCGACGATAAAACGGCAGGACGGTCGATATCACTATCACTATCACGCGCGATAGACTAAGCACTTCACGTCCCTGCCCCTGGACACCCGTCCATCACCGTGGACACTTGCGCAGTTTTGCTAACCAGTACAGTACTATAAAAGGCCTCCATTGAACTCGAGATTTGAGTGTCCTCTGTGGGAGAATACTGTGAGAATACTGTGAGAAGCAACCGGTGCAAACATCCCTCGCCGTGCCCGTGTCCGTGCCCGTGCCTGAGAACCAAACCGCCCCCGCCCAATACTCCAGTTTCAAATCCCTCACGCTGCCATGCATAGATGTTTTGTGGTCAAGCGTGAAGTCAAGGGTTACTGACGATCCACCACAGTACATTCCCACGTCCACAGACGGCTCACCACGTTTATCCAGTTCTGCAGTCCATCCCTCGCCGGTCGCCATCGCCACATATTTACTTGCAGTATCTGCACGGTAGTTATGGAGTACCGTGCGTGCATACCGCCGCCGTCGCCGTCGGGCACTCACCCTCAAGTACTCAACACTCATCGCATCGCTTGCTTGCACGGCCCGCTCGCGGGCAGATCGATCAAACGCACAACAAAGCAAATACCCTCACTCACTCACTCAACCCTTTAACGTTCTAGACGATCCATCCCCATCCTTTTACAGTACTTACTGCACTCCGCAGAAGAACCTCAACCGGACCTGACCCTAACCTCAACGTGATAGCGTGATAACCACCGGGGTTCTCCGCACTTTTCCAGCAGAAGTTCACCCCGTTACAGCCGTTGCTCATGCGAAAAACCCTGCCTAACTCCATACTGTGTACAGAGTATGTTTACAGTCCCTGACCTGGACCTGGACCCGGCCCTAGACCTAGTCCTAGACCCCGGCTGAACCCGCTGGCGAATGTATCACGTTGAGCCAGGATGCTCTTCTACTCCGCGGGCAGCCTCCGTACATACTGTAGTTACTGTACAGTGCAGTAGAGGAATGTGTGGTGATAATCAACTCAAAACACAAAATTGCAGCGTCAGCACCGTACAGCGCGAGTGCAGTTTGTGGGTGCAGGTGATCGACCGCGTCATGGTTCATCCTATCCTGTCCTGTCCTGTGCGTGCAGGGTTGGATACGGTACGAGTCTATCTGTATTTATTAGTCATTCGTCAGGGTTTTTAAAAGAATCTCGAAAACTGAGACTCTCAGATTCATCTTCATCCTCAGTGTCAACCGCAGTTGAAAAAAACAGTAGGACGAACCAAGAAGAGAATCAGAAAAGAAAGAAAGTTCGCCCGACGACGCCTCGACAGAAATAGAAAATAACTCCTCGGACGTCGGGTCAGCGTCAGCGTCAGCATAATTATTTCGATAATGGCAGTGCATCATATCATCCTGTGCTGTTGTTCTGTATGACGATCAACGGCCACACACACACAGCCCAAGCCTCCAAGTCCAAGCCCAGCCCAGCCCTATGATCAGCCACACATGGCCATCAAAAGAAAAAAAACGAGGGCGCACGTCGCACGTCGCACGAGAAGAAAAAAACGAGTAATAATAATACAAAAGAAAAAAAAGCAAAAACAACGTGGCATCTTGGCGAGGACCCTCGCGCGACGCCATGCCATGGCCATGCCATGCAATTATGTAATGCAGCCTGGTCTGGTCTTAAATTGACTTGAATTGAAATGTCGTGGCATTGCGCACGAACGAATCAATGAGCGAATCAATGGGGAGGAAAAATATGAATGCCAGTCAATGACCAGTCAGTGCGGTGATTAATCAACATTTTATGCAATGCTGACTGGATATTCAGAGAAGAATATGATTAGGATGATGATAACGGGCTCGCTCGCTTGTCAACGGCATTGCAGTCGACTCGACTCGATCCTGGCTATTATTTGGTATTTCGACAGCAAGGAATTTTTTCAGTGGTGATGAAAATTCAAACGGGCAAAAAAGCAATATTGTGAATGTAGTCATCATTGACGTAGTTGGCAGGTCAAATGTCAACTACCATAGTCCTGTATGAATTTGCAAGTGGCAAGCAAGGAAACGAGCACGAGCACAAGACTCGATGAGAAAGAAACAATGGGATGTTCGAGAACGACGACGGACCGGAAGCATGTTCATTATTAACATGCTTGCCTGTATTAAACTCGCCATGCCGAGGACTTAAGTTAGTTACTCTCCTGCTGAGTGAACACCTCCGGTGGCATCGACATCGACAATCGACATTGATGTCTCGGGAGCCCGACCGATCCGCCACGGTAGTTAGCCGCGGTCGGTCGGGCGAGTCGGTTGAAGAGGGCCGAAGAAGAGAGAGAAGACAGTAGTAGTGGTGATGAGCGTGTGATTCACAGTCCCCATCGCCCCCATGCACGATGGCTTCTAGGCAGGTAGAGAAGAGAAGGAGAGAGGAATAAGAAGGCGGGGAAGGGCATCCGCGGGAGAATGCTGGCCATTTATTAAGAGATCAGGAACCATCCATGGTGATGCCGTTCATCGTTCTTCTCAGCTGTTGTTCTCAACCATCAGCGCGTGCGTAGTAATTACTCTGTGAACGACCGTTCATCTGACCGATCCGAACAGATCAGACCCTGTTTCTAGCCTGATCTTGTCTCGCAAGGAAAGTTCTCGAAAACTCGTAGGGGCAGGGCAGGGCAGGACAGGGCATCATTGACGGGCAATGCCATCGTCGCAAGGCTTGTGCGTGCGTGCGTACCGTACCGTACTCGGCAGGACATCCCTGTGCGTGCATGAGTGTACCGTACCGTGTCGCTCATCAGTAGCAGTCGTTAGTGTAGGACCCTGCGCTATCATCAGAGATCGCTGAGGTTGAGCAGGGCTTGGGGAGATCCGTGGCTAGTGCTGGTCGTCGTGTCTGCACTGTGTGGTCTGAGTGAGACTGATTCAGTTCATGGCGAAGAGAAGGAATGGAGAGAGCGAGTCCAACCGCGAGAGGAAATGCTGTTATGTAACAGTCTGTATCCGATGAGCACGGCCATCTACCTGTCAGCAAGATATCAGGCAAGACATCATCACAGGTCAAAAGTCTGAAAACGTCAATCTCGAATCTGCCATTTCGGCCGGGAAGCCGAGTCGCGCAATGCCAAAAGAAAAAGAACATTCTCACAACGTTCTCGAAGAACGCACAACAACACCAAAAAAGTAAAATCAAGGGAAAAAGGCAACGATAAAGAAGAAAAGAAACGCCAAAAGCAGGGACCGTGACTCGCTGGACGGGGTTCGTATTATCGACGAGGATGACGCTGATCAGCCAGGGACAGATGCAGCCGGTTCGGCTCGGGCTGATCGACTCTTGTCTGTATTCTTGTGAGTGATGGGCAGTGTTGAATCAGTTCAGCTGGCTGAAGACACGACACGACACGAAGGATGAGAGAAGGATGGATACTGTAGCAAGGTCGTATCTGGGTGGCACTGCACGGTATCATACTCTGTATCGCTCTTCTTGTTAGCGGCCGTTGGGGCGATCAGAGAAAAAAAAGTCACAGCTTCGCACTCGGCCGATTCACCTCTTAAATAATCATGTTCGCGAACAGCAAAAGAAGAACAAGACAAAAGACGTCAAGCAGCGAGCATCCCTGTCGACGAGACCAGTATCACTTCCCTGTTGACTCACACACTCTCTCGCTCTTCTTATTAATTAATTAATTCCTAAGAGACGACCCCTTACTATCTCGCACTCACGTTCTTCAAACCGTCGTTTCGAGCATCAAACACCACCCGCTTGGCAGTCAGTATCCCTTCAGACAGCATTACACACAGTACAGACCAAAGACAAAGACAGACCAACACGAGACGCACGGGAACACAAGAAGAGGAGAAGATATTCCCAGCATTAACGCCGGTGGAGCAGCGCAACGCTAAGGCGACTTACATATCAGCGAGGGTGCGACCCGATAGTCTAGCGCATCCCATCCCGAGTCCGATTCTCGATCAGAATCTTGAAAATACAAAAGAACGAAGACCGCCGAACAACAACAGAAAAGAAACAGACGATCAAGAAGTCATCATCAAAAAAGAGAAGAATTGCTTGGCTGCCACATCAACTGTATTAACTCCCCTACTCCCTACTTCCCGGCACCCAAGTCCAAGTCAAAAATCATCATCAAATCTCAATCTCATCTCAATCTCAACACATCTCGACACAACAACCCCGTCCTTGCAAGTCGCCCGCAACCATCTCGACTGACTTTCCTGGTTCCTTGCACCTCGCTCATCTGACTGACTTGATCAAACATCTTCCCGCTGATCACCTCGTCTGGTTATTACACGGACCATCTCTTCTCCCTCTCCTCCTTCTTCTCCCTCTCCTCCTCTCCTCTCCTCTCCTCCTCTCTCACTCGAAACCAGAGAAGCGACTCCTTAGCTTCTTCTCCCATCCTTCGCAGCCAACCGACGGCTAGTCCGTTGAGAGAGAGAGAGAAAAATCGATCCTCGTTCATTCATTCCCTCTTTTTCCTTTTCCAGTCACTCTTTTGGATAGTCCTCAATAAAATAATAATACCACAATGAACGCCTCGGATCCGCCGCCGCCGCGGACGGCAGATTCAACCGCCAAACAACGCCCCGAGACCACCACAGAGCCCGTCAACGCGTCGGCAAATAGCAGTGCGACCACCATCCTGCCCGATTTCGATGGCTTTCCTGGAGAAAAAGCGTCACGGAAACGAGATGACTGGATCGCGATTGCAAACTTTCACCCTGGGTAAGTCAGATCAGTTATCTTCGAGCATGCAAAAAAAACAACGGCGGGACTGATTGTGAGTAGATGGTTCGCCGTGAACATGGGCACAGGCATCACCGCCATCCTCCTGCACAACCTGCCCTTCCAATTCCCCGGTCTGCGCTACATCGCCATCGCCATCTTCATCCTGAATATCGCCCTCTTCGTGCTCTTCCTCACCATCTCGCTCGTGCGGTACACCCTCTTCCCCGAAAAGTTCAAGCAGATGCTCGCCCACCCGGCCCACTCCATGATGCTGGGCACGTTTCCCATGGGCTTTGCGACCATTGTCAATCTCACCGTCTTCATCTGCGTGCCTATGTGGGGTGACTGGGTCGCGACCGTCGCCTGGATCATGTGGTGGGTGGACGCCGTAGTGAGCATATTCACTTGCTACTATGTCCCATTCGTCCTGTAAGTCTCATCTTATCCGTCCGATCCGTATCACCATCGTCGAAATGGAATATCGCATGCTGACTTGAGGATAAGCACCACCATCCACCCCGCCAAACTCGAAACCATGACCGCCGCCTGGCTCCTCCCCATCGTCGCTCCCGTCGTCGCGGCCGCCTCCGGCGGTGTCGTCGCCGAAGTCCTACCCAACGACTCGCACGCCGTGCTCACCGTCATCGTGTGCTATATCATGTGGGGCTCCGCCGTGCCGTTCGCCATGGTCATCATCGTCATCTATTTCCAGCGGTTGGCGCTGCACAAGGTTGTGCCGTCGGCGGTGATTGTGAGCACGTTGCTCCCCGTTGGACCGTTGGGTCAGGGAGGCTTTGGGTATGTTTTCTGTTCTTGTCAGTGTCATATTGGAAGCATGTTAACGGTGGCGTAGAATCATGCAGCTTGGAATTGTCGCCAAGCGTGTTTTCCCAACTGTAAGTTGCACTCATCTTAATACTTCATGACCAAAGCTGATGGTTTGTGCGTAGATTGACGGCCTCTCCCCCCTAACCGGCGAGATCTTCTATGCGGTCGGCATCTTCGTCGCCATGGTCATGTGGGGCTTTGGTCTGGTATGGCTGTGGTTTGCGGTCGCGTCGTTTGCGCGCGGGCCGTTCCCATTCAACCTGGGATGGTGGGCGTTTACTTTCCCGATCGGTAAGATCCTCCTAGTAGTCAAGTCGAGAGTTGGGAGTTAAGAGGACCTGATACTGACGTCGACGTGGATAGGTGTGTTCACCACGGCGTGCGCTCTGTTCGGCAAAGAATTCAACTCGGTAGTCTTCAACATTATCGCAACTGTAAGTTCCATCTTCGTGCTTTGTTCTGCATGTGCCTCGACCTCGACTGACTGACCGACGATAGATATTGTCCGTTTGCGTCACGCTGCTGTGGATAATGGTGTTTAGCTTCACCATCTGGAAGTCCTGTACGAAGGATCTTTTCAAGATGTAAATCGATCGACTCTCCACCACATCCACACTTCCTTACCTTACCTCATTATCGATACCCTCCGATACCGACAGCGACGACGACAAGCAATAAACGACAACATAACATAACCAACCTCTTTCACAGCACATTTTTGAACATAAAAAAGGACATTTTGGATTGCACATATATCCCCTGGCATAGTAGTAGATTTTTTTTCTCTTCTTTCTTTCTTTCAACAACAAACAGACTTCAGGAGGAGGAGGTAGACAGAGGGATCGGGTATCCTTCTTCGTCTCCTTCTTCTCATTCTTCTTTTGATATCATTTTTTCTTTTCCTTATTGTAACTAGGCCGGCGGCGACCACTTTAGATTTTGCACATAATGCCTGGAATCAATTGAACGATTGATTAATCGATGACTCGGGCCATGACTTGAGCCATGGCTGAGGAGGTCTGGATGAGTTGAATTGAACTGTGTTTGTCCTTGGTCCTTGGGCCGGGGTATATTGTGGGTATAGAATGGGTATTCATGGGTATAGTATGGAGTAATGTCATCATCGTCATCATCATCCGTTATGTCAGATCATGAGAGGTCATGTCATGTCATGGAAGAGAAGAGGTCACTGTGTAACAAAGAAACGAAACGCACAGAGAAATGGTGTGAGGGAGGACGAGGGACGAGGACAGGAAAGAAGAAAGAGAGGAGAGGTGAGAGAAGAAAGGGAAAGAAAGATGTGACAAGCAAGCTCGAGTGCAGTGGAGCTTACGGTACGATTGCGTGATCGATGCTAAGAAGTCGTGAGCTTCGAAAGTTACTCAGCAAACATCTCTCCATAGCTCATAGCTTCATTCGAACGACTAAAACAACATCAACGAAGAGATCAGAAAGACAACAACAGGACAGGACAGAAGAGGAGAGGAGAAGGGGAGAAGAGGGCGGGCAGTTGTTTATGTGCTACTCGGCTGCTGGACTGCTGATATATTTGCTTCTTCTCCCCGTGCCCGTGTTTGCTTCTGGCGGTGAGCTCGTTGGCGATCGTGATCGCTGATCCTTGTCCTACACACCATCACCATCACCACTCATCAACCATTCATCAGCGGCTGGCCGTCTGTCTTGTAACGAGGCAATGGGAGTCGGTCAGTGAATCGGCGAAGTGAGGTGAGTTTGGGTTAGTGGTGGTTGTGGTTGTGGTTGTGGTCATCCGATTCGAGTGCTTTCCAAGAGTCTGCTGCTTCTGCTCCCGGATATTTTGATATTCCCAGGATTTGTACAGTAGATACAGACGGGATGAAAGCGAGGAAAGGGATATATTTAGATTTCCCCTCCCCTCTCCTCTCCCTCAATATATTATCAACTCTCTGGCAGAATGCTCCGACGTCCCGTTTTCTTGGGTTCTCTTATTCGTTTCGCGGAGTACGGGATGATTCTTGTCCTGGTGGTTAACTAGTTAGCTAGATATCCGAGTCTTTCCCTTGCTGTCTTCGTACTCCTTCGTACTCCTACTGTGCTTGGCTGTGAATGACCTGACCTTCTTCGTCTTGATCACGATCAACAGAACCAAAGAAACAAACTGCTTCCTATCAAAAGAAAAGAGAAGAGAATGCAAGACGCTCTTTTCTGCCAGCGCCATCTCACCAAACTAACGAGCCAAGCTTCACACTATGGAAGTGCGGATGGGAATGCACTGACCAGATCAGCGATCGTCACTCTGATCATTTCGATCCGGCGCGCTCTGCGATGCACAAATTCTACGATAGCTCAAAGGACAGCATCCAGCCAAAGCAGGTTCAAGAATCAAAATTATATCGATTGAATTCAAACACTCCCTCTCTCCTCCCCAAGATAAGTATCATCACAGTGAAACCTCCCCCTCAATCCAAACATATCATCATCAATCATGCATCAATCAATCGTCCCCCAACAACTTCCCAACGGCGTATGTACTGTACGTATCGCATATCGAGTACAATATATCGGCATTTATCGGCTCAAAATTGAATCATCCGACGACCTCGATCTTAACCCCGACCTCTAACACCCTTCCAGTCATCGCGTCCACACCACCCATCCGGAGGCGCGTAGGGACCATAGCACTTGCGGCGAGGGCCGTAGGTGATCATTGAATCGCCGGGATACTATCAAAATCAAACATGTCAGCGACAGCACTTGCACTCAGATTGGAATCGGAATGGGGGGTGGGATAGGGATAGGGGGTGGGGGTGAGAGGCTTACACGTGGGAAGTCATCGTATGTCTTTGCGACTTTGGCGCTGACGCCGGCGGTCAGGGTGAGGACAGCGAAGGCGAGGACGGCGGTGACCTTCATGTTTGCGGTGGTCAAGTCGAGTCCGTTGATCGAGAAAGGATAGTACAGAAGATGTTTTGCTTGGATAGGAGAGGAGGCTTGTTGTTCTCAACTGGATAACTAGATGAGATGCCTGTTGATGATATTCTTCACTTCCTGGAGGGTAACGTCGATGTATTTATACCCGCGACGACCACCTTTTCTCCATCATGGATACCAAAATCTGGAGTCTGGAGATACCCCCATAACCATGGTGGATCCATTCGGACTGCATCCATCCCCAGGCCGTTATTGTTATTCTCGCAAGATCCAACTGCTAACAACAACAACCGCAGCGATGATGTTGTGAAGTTGAGACAAAACAAGGCAAGGCACGAAATATGGCTCAAAAGCCCTACCCTGGTCCTCAGCGGGCATCTCATCGTCACCGACAGCCGTCCTTCCCCACGGGGAAGTATGTATGTCAGCCTATCAGCATGTCCATAATTGGCCTGGCCATGAACTGAACGTCACGGACAAAACGACCAAGGGGAGGTCCTTTGATGGACGGGGACGTCAGGCCAACATCGATCTTGAGCGGAGAAAATCCCGCAGAGGGTATCATATCATATCAGGCGGCGAAGTGCGGGATTTTGTGGGATATTGAGTCCCTCGGAGCTAGATGTCTTGAGATCTCAATAGGTTTTGAGAGATGTAATTAGAGATGATTGACGGCATGAGGAGAATGATGGTCTCGTGAGGTCGAGGGACAAAAAGGAAGTAATGCACGAGGGATAGATCGTGCATGACATGGAAGAGTCGTAGACTCAAGTTCTTCTTCTCTGCAGTGAGAGAGAGATTCTACTACGTAGTAGAAGCGCGGTCGTAGACTCGCTCTCTTTGTTCTCTGGCCAGGAACACCCGCCAATGACCATCGTGCATCAGCGGATTTGTTGGCTGGACATGTGCAATTGTTTCATGTATGAGTTCAACATGAATAGGATGGCTCTTGTGATGCCCTACTCCGCAGAGTGTATCAATCCCGAGTGAGACGCCCTGAATGTGATCTGTACTGGCCAACGGGCGGCACTGCGGGAATTAACTCAAGCTTCAAAGCCCAATTGAGTCTTGTCGATTACTGTTCACGATGTTCCTGGAAGATGTCAACGGACACCGACGTTGAAAGGATGAAGAGAGTGAAGTTGACCGCGAAAGTAACCCCGCCTGGCATTACATCACACCGAAGCCAAAGACGGACATCACCAAGCATCACGACTCCTCCTCCATACCACTACTAGACACCAACAGATACATCCATCACAATGCCTTCCACTCCGCCCTCCTACCTCGATCCCACCACCTACCCTCAAACCCTCCACCTCGTCCCCGAAAACATCCACCTCGAACTAACCCACCTTCCCCTCTCACCCACCACCTACCTCCACCAAACCCGCTCCCCCCTCGCCGGCGCAAACATCCTCTTCCTCGGCACCACCCGCATCACCAACACCCTCCCATCCTCATCGCAATCTGCACGCTCAGATAGCCAGGACGCCTTAGTCGCCCGCCTAACATACACCTCTTACCCGCCCCTCGCCCTCCGCACCCTCGCATCTATCGCGCGCGCCGCCGTCCAAAAACACGGTCTATGCGGGCTGAGTATCACGCATCGACTAGGTGAGGTGGGCGTGGGTGAGGAATCGATTGCGATTGCGGTGAGTGCGCCGCATCGGGGCGCGGCGTGGAGGGCGGGGGAGGAGGTGTTGGAGGAGTGTAAGCGGAGGGTGGAGATTTGGAAAAGGGAGGAGTTTGTGGGTGAGGAGGCGGAGGGGGAGTGGAGGGCGAATAGGGATACGGATGCGGAGGGGAGGAAAGTATGAATCGGTGCTGTCTTTGCTGTGTGATGGTTGAGTCAGGTGAAGAAGAGGAATGGGTCGATGGTAAGATGGATGAGCATCGAGATGAGCTATTCGTCAAATTATCGTACATGCCTAGTGTTGTACTGTACAAATTCCGCCCCGTCAACGCAAGAACCCAAAACGCCGCTCTATATACACACGTACAGTATACCACGATCACGATAGATGAGCAGCCGGAATCAACTGGAGCGGAGAATCGATCAAACACAAACACAACTTTTTATACCCACTCTATCCTTATTGTCCCGTGGTGTCAAGCTCTTTGCCTTGTCGCTTCCAGTCCTTGACGTGATCTAGGATAATATTCGCCGCGCTCTCCGGTGTGTCCTGGCGGCCAATGCACTCCACAAAGTCTCCCTCGGGGTCTACATCGTATTAGCGTTGTCTCGAAAAGAAATGAAGAATCAACATACCCATCAAGTAGAAATATATACTATGATCCACCAAATAATCTTCACCCGGCTTAATATTCTCCGGTGTGCTAAAGTACACCCGGTACTGCTTGCACATATGCTTCACCTGCGCATACGTCCCCGTCAGGCCCAAAATACCATCATGGAACTCCTTCAAGTACGCCCGTAGCACCTCCGGCGTATCCCGGGCCGGATCACACGTCACGAAGATAGGACGCAGGACAGACGCGCCCTTGGATTTCTCCTTGACAATATCAATGATCGCAGCCATCTTGTCCAGTTCATCGGGGCAAATATCGGGACAATGCGTGAAACCAAAGTAAATCTACCACATCACATATCACCATTAGCACCCCATCCCATCCCATCCCACCCCAAATTTTTGCAACGGAGTACTCACAAAGTTATACTTCCCCCTCAACTGCTCCTCCGTAAACTCCCTTCCCTCCAAATCCTTCATCACAAACGGCCCCCCCACCTTCGGCTTCCCCACCCCCTTACTCATCTGCACAATCCGCTCTCGTTCCAACCGCGCCTTTTCATACTGGAAATACACGATCATCCCTGCACCCGTAAGCACGAAGAGTAGTGCGGCTTTCCAGCTGAAGGGGCCCGTGGAGGAGCGGGCTTTGAGTTGTTGGATTGTTTTGGCGGCGGGGAGTGGGGTGGTGGAAGAGAAGGGGCGCCGGGAGACATGGCTGCGGAGGAGGGTGGTGAGGGTGGCATTGTGGGAGCGGGATCGTGATGATGATGAAGAGGAGAGTGTGTAGCTGCGGAGCTGTGCCCGGCAGGCGAACGACGTCGCCGGAGACGACCGAGAGAGACGCAGAGCCTGGCGGAGAGAGAGTGAAGCGGCGGAGGGAACGGAGGACGCCATTGTCATTCGTGTGTTAGTTCAGTCTATGGTTATCAGGGACGATGGCGTGCGGTCTGCGATTCGTCGTGTTGGAGTTGCGGATGTTGCGAAAAATGATTGAGTTGGAGAGCAAGCCGGTCGGTCACCTGATCGGTTCACTTGCTCACCAAACACCGATCGACTTCTCCTAGAATTATGTGCCAGAATTATAGGGATTCAACACTGCATTGATACTTTAACTGACAATAAGGTTAAATCCTTAATCTGTGTACATAGTAGTGTTTGATCTTCTGGGCGTATAGCAGTCAGTTAGCCTAAGGAGTAATATGATCTCGCTTTCGCCTTCTGTCCCCTTATAGTCCCTCCCTGCAAGTACTCCCCGAAGCTGTCCACGGCCTACAGTCTACGATGGCTCCCCATAGCTCCCTACACACGCGAATTAAAAGACAATGAAAGCTCTATTCTAACAACCCTCAAAAGCCCAAAGGCTATGTATTACAAAAAGAAACAAACAAGCAAAAAGAAAGAAAAAGAAAAAAGTGCAAAGGGGGGGGAATCAAGGGCGAATCCATGAAGCAAAAGCACAGAACCCCCTCCTTAACACCGGAGAAAGCAAAGCAAACAAGAAACACAAAACAAGAAGGGCAAAAAAAGCAGAGAAGAGTGAAATAGAACAAAACAACAAGGAGCAGGCAAAGCCGGAGCGCAACCCGCTCCTTGTTGCAAAGACTTTTGGTTGGGAAGCCGAAAGGAAGAAAAAGAGAAAAGAAGGACCCCGAACCCCCGTCCGCTGGCTGAATGGCCTTGAAGACGTGCTCCGTAAGCTTATCGAAGGACGGAAGCACGGGACCAGGGACGGTGGAGGGGAAGGGGAGGATTAGGTGAAGAAAAGAACGCGACGTAAGTATTAAAATTAAGAATCAGAATTAAGGGTGCATTTGGAAGTAAAAACAGCATCGAACAGAATAAAAACACGAAGGAAGAAGAAGGCCGCAAGTGCCCGTACGCAGATCTATCTGGTAAGCAGCAATATGGGCAAGGTCAAAGGAAGAAAGGCAAGGAGGAGACAAAGGGCATGGAGGTAAGCTTGATGAAGAACAGAACGACACCCGGAAGCACGCGTGAAGTTAAGGCAGACCACGGCTTGTATGGCTCGCACGGCTAGCACTCGTCCGGCTCCTTTCATCCTCCTCAATCACATCACTCAATCTCGTCGGATGGCGATGTCGTGGTGTCATGGATTCCCAAGTTGGACCCCATCCGGAGCCACTGTAATCAGCCGGCGCGGGTCTATATCCGCCCTGCATGTCTTCTGGTGCGGAGCCGTGCGGGTGCTGTGGTTGCGACTGACCGTATTGCTGACGGTACTGCACGTCTTGGTCAAGGAGATCTTGATTTTCGTAATCGTCACTATCTTCGGAGACAGGACGGGGATATGAGAGCTGACGGCCTGGAAAATCGGGATGCGTCATTCGTGGCTCATAATCTTCGGAGAGTTCACTTGCGCCGGCTTCACTTGATGGAATGTAGGAAACGTCGGTGGGACCGGGAGGCTGGCCGTGGAGTGCTGGACCTTCATGCTGATAGAAGACTCTGGGTCCTTGGACAGTTGTTGGCTGACTGCTTGGTGTTGCGGTAGCGGAAGTGGAAGTAGGAGCTCTTGGACCCGAAGGCGCAAAGTGAGCAACGTCAGGCTCGTGATGAAGACGGGATTGACCCTTGTTCGCGTCTGTAACTTGCTCTCCTGGCTTGGGAGTAGAGACCTGGCTGTCATATGAATACTGATCGGCTTGTTCTGCTGGATCGTGACGCGTCTGGCCACCCATAGAGGTTGGTCCGGGCCCACCCGGATAGGGTCCTTCTCTGGTTTGCGGGCGGTGTGAGCTGGACTGCCTGCTTGGATATGCCTGGACCATAGGAACAACGGTCATGCCACCGACAATAGTGGATTCACCGTTCCTCAATGAAGCTGTGCGCTCGCGTTCTTCTTGCTCACGACGTCCTAATTCTTCCCACGCACGGCGGGCTTCATCCCTAGAAATCTGGAGTTCTCGGCGCATCTCTCTAACCAGCTCCTCTGCTTTCGCTTTGTCAACTTCGGCTTGTTTGGCTGTGGCAATTGCTTCTTCACGGCCCTGGCGCTCTGTTTCTAGTTGTCGTCGAAGCTCTGCAACGGCTTCCTGAGACCTCTCTTGCTCGGCGCGTGTATCAAAGAACCAACGTTGAAACTTTCTTTCAGAAGAAGCACGCAGGCGTTGCAGTTCCACAACTGCGTGAAACAAATTAGCACCAGCTGCCGAGAGATCTGTGATCTGCCGAGACATCTGCTGGCTAAGCGGGTCTTTGCTTAAATTCTCATTGTTCTGCTCCAAACGGCGGATCCAGTAGCTGGTCAATCCCTCCCAATGCGAAGAGAGCATCTCCCATCGCTCAAATGCATGTGGAAATGGTCTGCGAGGTTGCTGCTGCTGAACTTGAGACTGCGAGGTGTTGCCGGTGGACTGGCCAGCTTGAGTTTTTGCTGGTTGTGTGTTGCTAGGTCCGGCTTGCGCAGAAGCATCTGGAATTCTGGATTGTGAATGCCTTGGTTGATGTGACGCGATCATCGAAGAACGCTGACGAGAGGGGGCTTCTGGTGCAGCAGCTTCTGTAACGTGACGAGGGTTGAGGTGTGCACCGGAAGTCGGATGGACAGCTGTTGGAATGTTCGTGGCGCCAGGATCTTGTGGGAGAGGCACGTCTGGTGGACGCGATGCCGTCGCCACGCCTGGTCGTCGTGTGGTGCTTGGACTCTCCCCAGCAACGCCAGCGGCTTGCTTTCGACGTTCTTCTTGCGCAAGTCGATCGAGTTTTTGTTGTTCAATTTCATGTTGTTTTTTGATTCGCTCAATCTCCTGTTGTTCGCGTTCTCGAGCTTCTTGCTCCGCCCTCTTGCGTGCCTCGCGGTCGCGGCGTTGTCTCATGATATCGGTTGGGGTTCGTACGCCGCTCTGAGCGGGTTGCGCTGGGGCAGGCCCTTGTGCTGTTCTTGGAGCTCCATTGTTGTAATGAGATCGTCCACCTCCTACTGTTGTGCTTGGTATTCCTTCGGCCATGAGATCTGACATGGACGCGTTGATCTCACTTTCGACTGGAGTGAATGGATGAGGCTTGCAGATTGCTTCCTCTAAGACCCAGAGAATTGCTGACGCAGTACGCGAGGAAACTCGGGTTCTCGGTGGTGGCCAGTAGGATTCACTGGTTGGCTGATTATGAGGTGCAGGAGGGGGAGAGCTGTTGTCGTCTCTGAAAGGTGGTGTTGAGGAGCGGTTTGGGACCGGAGAGTTATCTTCTTCGGATTGTGGTGACGACTTCTGCGATCTCGCAACGGCAGGAATGGCAGATGAGCCAACAGACTGTAGATGTGCAGCAACAGAGCGTGATATTGAGCGTACGCGTTGTCGAAGCGAAGAGGATCTTGAAGGTCTAGTGTTCTCAGGTCGCAAGGAGGTGACACGCGAAGAAGGTCGGGGTTGAGAAGAGTCTGGATGAGGAGCTGGAAGAGAAGAATGTCTGCGATGCCGCTGGCGTTGCCGTGATGTGTTCGTGGGAGTGTTCGTAGCTTGGTCGTAATGGTCGTGGGGCTCGTCAAGGGTGGAAGAAAGTGGTGACACGGTGGGAGATGCGGATAAGGAAGAGTGGTAGAGGGTCAATGTGAGAGTGAGAGAAAGGAGAAATGACAAGCGATTGTGTCAAGAAGCTCGAAAAGGCGTGTGAAGCTGGTGGTTGGCGTCAATTGCTGTTTAATGTCAGTGTGTGCTCTGGTCAAGCAGCAAGCTCAGGGATGTGATGAGATACGGACCTCAACTGACGTAAAGCACCAAACTCCCGCACCACCGAGATTGTTTGACAAGTATTAAAACAGTTGGGATTGCTGAGCAAAACATGAGGAAGAAAGGGAAGAAGAGAGGAGATCAAGAGGACTGAGAGGAATTGGCGCTGAAACGACGCGTGCGGAGGAGTTGAGCGAGGTTGGTGTGTTGTTGGCGGTGGCTGGTCGAATGGTGGAGGTGAGAGAGTTGGGCCGTGAGAACAGAACAGACGACGCGACGAAGCACAGAAGTCAGAATGAGAATGGCTGGAAGAACACTTCGCTTCACTTCTCACAACAATCGCCCCTTTCTGGAGAATATCCGCTAACAAGCAATTGGATCCTCTGCTTTTCTTTTTCTCCTTCTTCTTTTGCTCCTCATCAATACCGACGAGAACTGATTCAGCGCTGCATTCACCACCGGAGACAAGCAGCATACGACATCGCGACAGGTCGCCGGCTAGTGAGCAGGAGACCTGCCAGTTTCACCTCTGCCGTTTCATCGCTGCCGTCGTCTCTGTGCTAACCAGTGCCCTGCTTCACTGCCGTCGCTTCATCGTCAACCAGATGTTCGTTGATTCTGAATGAACTGTTGTGAATGGCTGCAGGAGAAGCGTGCTGCAATGTGTTCTTATCCCGGCGATCGCCAGCCGGGGAATTCCTTCAACATCGAACTCAACCCATCAGCAATAAACGCTTCTTTTACGCGTTCCCGACCCTGAGACACATCTCTCACGGCAAACCGCAGTGAATCTGCCCATGGTACTCGAAGTCGAGGACATGCATATTGGGCAGCACAACTTCACGAGACACGCCCGGTCGTTGACGTCAAGTCCGGCTTCCACTGAGACTGGCCATCGATCGGATCCACCAATGCTGAAACAACACGCAGGCGGTTACAAGGCTGGAGACTGCCTACCGTACGATGCCGTGATGTCGTTCAACAGGGCCCGGCATCAACCATGGATCGTTAGTCCTCTGCTTAACCTTAACGGTGATGCTTGTACGGGGGTATTTACCGGCGATTTCTAATTGGACTTCTTGAGTCTGTGTTTTACAGCTTTCTAACATCATTGAAAGACACAGCGGAGAGCAACAGGACTTCGTATCTCGCAGTAGTTGTGCTTACTGGCCTTTATATCGTGATTTAGGCTATTTTTCTGATTTTTTGCTTTATCTAAAACTAACGGCCACTACAACGGCATTGATATCAGTGCAGCACGATCACAGATCTTACGGATATGTTATCGACTCATTTTGTCGAAAGACGTTGAATGCTTTAGACTGAGTTAGAGACGGTTTCTGGAACGCACATAGGAGATATACGCACCAGTTGATAGTGACGAGAAGTGCCTGGAGAACCTTTGTGTTCTCACAGACGGAACAGTTCAGAGGGGAGCAAGTAGGCCTCTTGTGGGAGTCGGAACTGTAAAGCATCGACGCGATGCATCCCCTGGATGTATTTGCCCGTCTGCGGGCTGTATGGCTGCGTCTTCGTGGTAAACGGTGAGCCGGGTGAGTAGTAAATCAGATCCATCCCCGGCGGACGTTTTAGCTCCTATCCAGCAGCTTCGTGACTATCCCCTCCCATCTTGCAATCACCTCCTCGCCTGCCTTTTCGAGCCTCGCACACGGGTTTTCTCCCTCTTCTGCTTCTTTGTCATCATCCAGTACCCCACCAAACACTTTATGAAGTGTCAGTTCCGCCTTTGCGCGGGCATACACGCTCTGGATATCAACCGCGCCCTCTCTCCCACCACTTCCAAGCTCAGCCGTTTCCGCTGCAGGCACACAGCGAGCCAAACCCTCCAAGACACCTAGCACCACTCCAACCCTCATCCCCAATTGTGCACCGACAGGAAATCCCGCATCAAACCCGTGCTGCACATGCTCGCTCTTCGCAGCCGATACGCCGTCACGATACCCCGCAGTGACATGTTGTCGACGGACAGTCGGAAGGTCGGAAAGCTCAGCGGGTGCTTGGAGAGCGAGGTCAACGGGAAAGCAAGGGGTATGCGTCGGGGAGGTGCCGAAGATGTCGTCTAAGCTGGTGGTTTGGGCGGGATAGGGAGGAGGAGGTGGTTGTGGTGCATCGGAGCTCGCTGGAGAGCTCAGAGAGGGGTGCATGTCGCTGGACAGAGGAATGGCGATTGAACTGGAAGGCATTCTGTTAGATTTGATCCGTCTTTCTGGTCTCCTTGCTTTGTCGAGCTGTTGATTTGTAAATGTGGATGTTCGGGTTGGTTCTGGTCGGAGTGAGGGTTTGGGCCAGACACTCGATCACAAGACTTCAAGCTCCTCATCCCCTCTCAGCTTCCTCGCCGCAGAGGGAGCTTCCTCCGCCCTCACAGCCGCCGGACCGGAGAGCAATCCATGCCAACCCTGCACATCGCTGCTCACCCGCAGCTCTAAATCGGATTTGGACGACTCAAATTTCTTGCGACCAGGATGTTTCATCCTAATAGTGCTGCCTATCCCAGCTAGTCGAGATTGATTTCAACTGTCTGGGGTATGGGGTCGCGAGGGGAGCTTCGTTGACTTTGCGGGGAAGAAGCCAATGGCACAATCGAGCTGCCTATCTACGAGGTACACTGTGCAATGCCCCGTTTGCCGTTTCTAGTTGGCTGGCCGTTGGCTGGCCGTTGGCTCGCCGTTCAACAGCAAGGCTCTTGTTGGACCGCCGACGGGCCGTGGCTGAGGTTGTCTGGGAAGAGTTGTCTGCTTCTCCTTAAAATGCCCGTTGTCCCGTCTTTCAAACTGCAGAGATTGTTTCTGTCTCTCGCTTTAAGCTTCTCTGCCAAAGATACCCAATTTTTCTTGTTGTTCTTTATAGCGTTTGTCAAACTGTCTGTCAGGTAACTACGAGAGGTCCTCTACGAGAGGTATCCCTCATTGACTATTCTTGCTTACCGGAATTATAAAGATACCAAATAGGCATCATTTATTCGGTGACCTGCGAGACCTGTGCCCTCGTCGACAATGCCGGATGTTGGCGAAACTCTGTGGAAATGGCGATGCAAGGTCTCTCGCCCAAAAAAGACAAATTTCTCCAGCAAAACCAATCGATACCACATTCACGCAGGAGCCAGACCAAGGCACCTATTCTGTCATCAAGATCCTTTACCAGACCAAAAATAGCATCGAGAACAATCATCAATAGGTAGACTATGTCCACCGAGACAGGTCACCAAGAATGCCAGCGAACACCGCAATCGAGTTGCATCAAGGTGTACAAGGCTAAGGACACCGACCAGCCCGTTGTGTCAAGCTACTTCTGCTTGAAATACTACAAGATCGAGATACAGAGCGCCATCTTGGTTACCGCGCTCAAGAACATCCTTAAAGTGGACGGCGTCTATCTTGAAACCTCTGAAGTTGCCTCTTTCATGTTTTTCAAGGAGCCCTTTAGACCTCTGTATTTTCGCTTTGACGAGATCGCCGGGCTGTACGAGGCTGTCAAGGAATCCAGTCCGCTCATAGCGCACCTCGAACTGTTATTGAAGCCCATGGGCGATATGTTCAATGACGCCAAAGCGCGTGTACCGCACAGCGTCTTCGGGCCAGCGGACTCGTGTCCTACAAGCTTGCGTGGTTCTATTTTCCCAAGAATTCTTTCGATTACACCTGGGAGGCCAACTGTGAACTGCTGGCCAAAGTTGTTTGATACTGAATATTTTGCTGACAAGGGGCAAGTTAGTCTGATTGTCAAATGCAACATTATCGTCTTTGATGGAGAACAGTATGTCTGGTAGAAAAAGGACTGGGCTGTCCCCTCGTTTGCCGGAAACATGCCCATTACCCGACCTTCCTTGCTACCCCTTGAGATTCTATGAGAATCCTGAGGGTGTCAAGGTCTCGTTAGCGGCGAGAGCCGAAAAGGCCCTCGGCTATCAAGGATTGACTTACTGCACCTATATAGGAATAGCGTGGCAGTGTAAGAGGAGACATAACATATGTTCATGAGCTCTGGCACCTTTTGTGCAATGACTCAGTTCATCCAATCGTTTTCATTATAGGTCGACGGGAGAATCTTCATTGATCTTGTCGGTTTCAACAAGCATTGTTTGACCCATGGAAATAGGAAGACACAAGGCCCCAAGTACAGAAGAACAGAGCACTACCAGATTCAGGCAGTCTGAAAAGGTCTCACTGGCTACTGCTCAGACTCATTTACCAGAGGAGCAGCGAGAGAAGAACAAACAGAGGATGCTGGAAATTGGCGAAAATCTTGCTCTCATATCCCCTTTGATCGAAGGGTGTGCGCTGAAGAATGAGGAGTTGTGTAAGGAATTTTTTTAGGAATATGCTAGTATGGATGTGCTACCGTCAATGCTAACCTATATACAGTGAGCTTTATGTCGAGGATATTCAGCCCGTGAAATGGAACGAGGCTTACGACCACTTAGTTTATGACGTTCGGCAAAAATACCTGGTCTTATCGTTTGCTGAAATCACCAGAAAGCGTCGCCATCAACGACTCCTGATGTTATCGCCGGGAAAGGGTTGTTTAAGGACCCTCGCTGCTTAGATTTTAAATGTTGACTCGTCTCCAGGCGAAGGACTAATCATTCTGCTGAGTGGTCCTCCGGGCACGGGAAAGAAACTGACGGCTGAAGCCGGTAGGCCTTAAGAATACGCGATCTTGTTGACTCCCTGAGGAGAAAAGCGATGCAACGAAGCCCAAAGCGCAGGTTGCGCAACCAATGATGACGAAGAAGGAATTATGATAGCATCGGTTAATGGATTTAGGATTCATGCGTCATGTACTGTACAGTACACTAAAAAAGGATAAGTGAGGCAACAGGTATTCTGTACAAACATCAGAGAAGTGCAACGCAGCTACAAATAGTTCATCAGATAAGTTATAAAAAGTCTTCAACGATCTTGCCTAAGGCAGAGGATCTCCGTGCTTGACTCTATAAAAATGTTATCATCATTTGAACATTTGAACATAAACCTGAATCCGGCCCCTTCGAAAGGGCATCTGTGAAGGCCCACTGCAAAGCTGAGGGCATTCTTCACCGCTTTCCATAAGCTACAGATCCTGAAAAAGGGTGAAAGGTGAGCTCCACGCATCAAGAATAAGCCCCATCGAGTTATCCATCGTACCAAGAGCCTGATGGCCCCCGGACCGAATGGACAATCGCATAGCTATCCAGCCTCGACGAAGAGCAACCAACTCCTACCTGAGCCCCATCGCCAAACTCCATTGTTTCCCCTAGAAGCCTCCTCCTCCCTGATATCCACATCTCAGCCCAAAGAACCAACAGCTCCAACCGAAAGTACTGCAAGACAACGGTGGTCTTGAGATATATATTGATCGAAGCCGGATCCAGTGAGACCAAGTTGCGAGATAACAGGAGGGAGTGCAAGCGGCTCACGCGGCTAGGGTCGAGTCTGAAGGGACGGGAGGTAGGGAGAGGCGTAAGCCGCTATCAATTGCTTTTATGGCGGCGCGTTTCCGCATTGCCTGGCACGGTATGATGTGCAGGATGTCCGGGGACTTTCTCCCAAAGCTAGATGTGGTATGAGCAATCACCCCGTAATGGGATGAAAGCACTGTGCGTGAGCTTTGAATGCGATTCTTCGAGCGAGGAGCTGGAGAAGAAAAGAAGGGAGAAGAATTTTTGTGTTGCAAAAAATTTTTGGTTTTGTAATGTGCGCTAGTCCGGACGCGGCGATGCCGATTACATAGTTGCCCGCAGCGCCATCCCACAGATATTACACGCAACGAGCTGGTCTCGATATCTATCTGCGAGAACTCGAGTACTATTATCGTGGCATCATCTTCCACATGACAAACCTTTATGACACTATTTGACATCGCGTTTAGGTTCCGCATCAACTTAATCTCCTATTCAACCTCTCAGCCCTGAATCGCGACTGTCAGTATGGTGAGAGTTCCTGGAGCGATTACCACCCCATGGCTCCTCGTCCTGGCGAGGACGGCACCAATACCAATACCAACATCAGCCAGAGTGCAATGAAAGATCTCGGCGACGATCACCTCAAAGAGGCTCGCTATGTGGCAGCTAAACGGGCGAGAGATCAAAAACGTTATGTCAAGATGGTGAATGCTTGGTGTGATGCGAAGGTGTATGATGTCACGTTGTCAGAATGGAGGGTGCGATTAAAGTGTCGGCTCCAAGCGCGTTGAAGAGGGATCATACGACGCCGGTGGATTTGTATGATGCTTAGGCGACAAAGGTACTTAGTCTGTTGGGGCAGCTGGGCTGCTGCTTGGTGTCGTAATTTCTTGTCCAACAGCGGGTTTTGTTTGATACCACTGGCATTATTAGTATATGCCTCTACTGTGTAATCTACGGACTAGTAAGTAGGTCATGCTGAATGATGGATATATGGGACCTTTGCAGCCTTGTAGGCAAGACCGCTTTGGGGCTGGTGGGGAATATAAAAGTACAGTACATCTGCGAAGTAGGCAGGCTTCATATAAGGTAAGACTTATCAAGGCTTTCACGAAGAGCATTTCAACATTGGGATATAGGGGTAAACCACTTCAATTTAACAATTATTTTCGAGACAGGAAAAAGGACTTCCGTTATCATTTCGTTCCTGCAGACTCTTGTCACAAAGCTCCCATCGAGGAGACATGCCAACGAGGCCCGTCGTTATATCTGTCCATACGGATATTCATTACATGCGTCCAAGAAATAAGTGACATGATATATGTTGCATTGTGACTGCAAGTAGAGGTGATAATGGACATATAAGTCGTCAACGCCGCATCTTCTAGTTCCATCAAACTACGGCCATCAAAGACTGTAGACATGGGGGCCTATAACCATCAAGGCTGTAGTCATCGAGGACTGAACTGAGGTGCCCGTTGTGTATGTATTATTCCACATACATAATGGCAAAATAACGCTCAACAGTCGTGCCTTGTCGATACATAGCTCCAGTCTGACTGTCAAAAGAGAACGCCGGGTGAAAAAAAATTAACGGTAAGGGGAGGATAGTCAGGGGGATCAGCAAATCCCCAGATCTGAGATGATCTTTTTTGAAGAAAGTGATATCGACGGCTACCAGCGCCTTATTCGCGCCCATATCACAGCATACCACACCATATTGATGGCACTGTAGATCGCGGCCGAGACACACGTTCTTCCAATATTGCGCGCTCCCTTCCGAAGCATGGCATCCCCATTTCCTCAAGTGCTCGTGGTAACCACGGAGCAAACTGCTGATCTCTGCCCTTTATCGCCCGCCATCTGCGTGCTGCACTCCATTTCCCACGCTTCCCGTTCCCACGCCGGCCACGTTCGGAATCCCCAACGGCCCGCGGGGAACTGGGCCACGACAGCTGCAACAACAGCTTGCAGAAAAGAAAACAAATCAAAATTCTCCGTCTGGATCAAAGCAGCAAATATTCAAATTTTGGTCGCCGTCTACCTTTTTGCTGCCGAACTGTATATATGCCACATAACATATATACCAGCATCATAGCAGCCATGAACGTCAGAGGCGGCCAGGGGAGTAGAATTAAGTATAAAAAACCGGCTTGTGTGAAGTCCCAGGAACCAACGGGCAGCAGGCACGCGAGAACAATCATGCACCAGGTGCATTGGTCGGTGATGCAGGGGTTTTCCGATTGCAGTCTTGATGAAAACGTTGCTCTTGGCCGTCCCGTCACTCGTGGGGTGATTCATCAAAGCACATACAGGACGGTGCTGAAGCATGGTCCTATGAGGAACGGGGATGGAATCATTGTCAGCGGGATGGGTTTCAGGGGCCTCAAACACGGAAGAAGTGGTGAGGAAAATTGTTCAGACGGTTATCGTCTGACTGTTGATAGTCGTCGTCATAGAAGCCTTGCAGGCTGAAGAACCTGCTGGTCGTACAGTACATACAGTACACCGGTGTTCTTGAAGAGAGTACACCTCCAAGTTTCTTGAAAGCTGCACGCCGTCGGAAAACAATCTGACAATAATAAAAATCTTGTAGGTAGGCTTGACCAACAAAACCATGCGACAAGCTGCCTGTTTAATCTGTGCAGAATCGGTCTGTCCTACCTTCAGCGACTGTACTCGATAACTGACGAAAAACCGCCCAGGACTCAAGTTGTAATTAGCAGACACGGCTCGACAATCTTGGTTATCGGATTAAGAAACGAGACTTACGTCAATGGCTGAAAGCTTCTCACTTGATTGACTTGCACGAAGCTGAGGTTAAATCGGTGTTGTTTTCTGGGGGACCAAGTCAGGGCTTGAAAAGCAATGTTGCCCTTAGAGTTGGCGCCTTTCCGGTTCACACACTGCTGTGTCGTGGTGCTCTCCGTCAAGATATTAGTGATATCAGCGATAGTATCAGGGTGTCATATTGACTGAAATCTTGTAAGACCTTCGTTACCAAAGGGCCTTCATCTTGGTTTCTGGGAGTTTCGCTCCATTTATATGACCGACTGTGATGAGCACTGTAACTGAGGTCTCACTCTTGAGAGACACCGTTCCAACCCAGACAGCCACCGGTTGAAGATCCTGCTGCACGGCATCAAGCCATAAAATTGACGGTGAAGAGATTTAAACCACGATAATTCGCTGCAGAGCCAGGATGCTCGCACTGGTGGAAGTCTCTCTCGTAAGCAGCATCACCGCGCAAGAATCACACCGCACTGCGAGACGCCTCTGACGCCAGCCAGCGGCCCCAGCCGAGCAAGATCGACCCCTAGAAAGATGAAAGAAGACAAGCGGTATCAATCCAGCCGATGGGCGAGCGCACATCCCAGTCGACGTGTCTCAGCGTGCTGTCAGCTTGTTCCGGGGCTGGGCTTGCTTGGCCGGGAACCAGGTGGCGTCGAATCCCTACGTGCCAGGGATGCCCTCGGGGCTTTGCGGGCATGGGTTAGGGGTGCCCAAGGGGGGTTGTTGTCACTATTCTGGGACGCTGTTGGTTCCGTTCCACGGGGAGGTTGCTGGCTTGTCTCTTGGAAGAGGGCCCTTGTATACGGGACACAGGCACCAGAGCGGGTGGCGCCTCTCTGGCTTGATGTTTGTTGCGCTGCCGGTTTGCATGTTTCTTGTCGTCTCGAGGCAGAGATCTTGATCAGGATTCCGTAGTTGGACTTATAGACCGTGAAAGCCTGGTGAGCAGACAGATGTGTAACAGTGACAGTCAGAGCTCAGATCCAGACTCTGCATCGGCGACTGGGGGCCGTCGACCGCGCTCAATCCAGCCTCGTTCCAGTTCTCATTCGCATATTTCTTCTTTTCCGATCAGAGTCGTTCATCTTCGTTGTTTGCACGCTAGCCGGAGGTAGAGGTGTCTTTGCATCGTATTCTCCATGCAGGCTTCGGCCACTCAAAAGATCCGAATCTGAATGCTGGGCTTCGTTTCTGTAGCATCACGGCCACATGGCTGACTTGATCGGCACTCGATCTTCTTCATGCTTTGGCTTTTAATCTGGACGACTCCCCGCCTGTCCTGCCCTCGCCGTATATTCCCAATCCCAATCCCAATCCCTATCCCCATCCCTATCCTGCACATACAACCTGTCCTGTATATCATCCGTGCTCGGTGAGCATCATACCCAGTACTTTCCTGCTTCTGTTTCCCGTTCAGCATGGAATTTGGCCATCATGGCTGCCTCCCTATCCTTCACACTCCCCAACTACAGGGACGATGATCTCGCTGCCGCTGGTGCGAAGATGCTCTCTCGCTCCGTCCAGAGAATGTCTGCCAGATTCATCAAGTCTGCCCTTGCGCCCCTCGGCGGCCAGAAACCCAACAAGCCCAAATCCACAAAGTCGGTACATTTCGAAGCACACCTGGAATCTGTGTGTTACTTTAAGAAGGACGAGCAGCCCTGCTTGATAGCTGCACGAATCTCCGCTGTGAAACGTACCAGTGGTGTCTATAACCCGCTCAAAGCCCTCAGCAAAGACTCCCCGCCGCTGCTGCACGACTCGAGCTGCGTGCGGGATATTATCTCCCAGTCAGCAAATCGGCCGGACGATGCACCCGTGCGCGTCGAGCAAGTCTACATTTCGGATCAGAAGAATCTCACCGGCACGCTAGCCATTGCCAACATCTCCTTTGCAGAACACGTCAAAGTGCGCTTTTCGCTAGACGATTGGAAGACAACGTCGGAAACTGCCGCAGAATATGTTGGCAACCATCGCAGTGAAGGCTTCGGATCGTTTGGCTTCACTATTGGCCTGGACGACGAAAAGGCATTGAAGGACAAGACTATGTCGTTTTGCGTCTGCTATGTGGTTAATGGCAAGGAAATCATGGACAACAACGATGCCATGAACTATCAGGTCGAATTATCCAAGCTGGCCAAACAAGCCAGCAAAATGAGCGCCACTGAATTAAGCGACAACTGCTTTTCTATTTCCTCAACTCCTGGAACATTAAATTCCGGATCGTCTCAACTATCTCCTCCTGGCATACTTCGTCCTTCGACGTCGAATTCCAAACTCAAGTCCTCGTCATCTTCTGGAAATTCATTATTCGGGTCCCTTTCACGACAGTCCAAACCAGAGCCGGAGACTGTCGAAAGAAGAGAACCTAATCAAATGGTGAGCAACCAGTCTATTATTCGAGTTGACAGCGCAATACTAATACATCGGAAGCTAGAATACTCCAATATGGAAATACATGAACCGTCTCAGCAACACCGCCAGCGACTTATCCGCCCGCCAAATCAGACTCCTTTAACCTCAACACGACCACCTCTTAAAAAGCGATCAAATTCTCACACTCCCACCTGCCGCCCACACACTTCTCTATCCATCGATAAATCACGCTTTCTGCGTCTCTCGTCGCATTATCATGCGGCGCCTGCCGGCCAGGTCCTGTATTAATCCCACCTACTTAATCATACCACTATCCTTCGATTCATGAGTTACGACATATTTTTCCTTAACGTCATGGGCGGGCACGAGGTTTCATTTATTTTTTTTCTGGCGCAAAAGTTTGGGATATATTGAGCACAAGGGCTCATAGATACAAAAGCGCTACATTGCATATATGGCTTGGACATCACCTCTTGTTTTTTTACATTCCTACGAGATAATCTGGAGGAGCAGCATCTTTCTGACGCACTTCAAAATCTGCTCTGATTACTTTGCGCCCCCGCTCCCATTTCATTTTCCTTTTTTCTCTTCTTCCCCTCCCCCACCCTTGTTCACGGCAAAGAAAGAGGGCGATTACAATGCACACCAGTCTCCTTGACAATCCTCTGTACGATGATACCAGAACACTTCAATTCCAACTAGCTAGTTCGGATAATAAATATAAACAAACAATCCCAAAAATCCATCATACTTCCCTATCCACTGGTGATCATCCGTTTTTGTTCGTCAAGCATTTCCTTTTTCAGCGATAACGCTCGTTTGGCTCCATACTGACTACATTCTCGGAGAGACAGATAGAGAAACAAAAAGGATCAGGCTCGCCAATCGAATTCTCCCGAATCCCACGCGACGGTGACACAGGTCAAGAATGCCTTGCAAGGTAACAGTTGATAAACGGACCTCGGCGGGGGAGAGAGGGGCTGGCCCTACGGGTGCATCGGACGCCAATAATAAATACTTGGTAAATAACTGATCATGTTACATACATGCTGTCCAGAGCAAAGCTCTCCCTCGCATCGGGGCTGAAATTTGTATGCACGAATGCATGTTGGTTCTGCACGTTGTCCGTATGTACGGATACTCCGACTATGACATACATACTGGATATAGATTTGCTTGACTCCGTAGCTATATTTGGATCAAGCCTCTCCCACCGTGGACGGAGGATCCTCGGCCCCTAATAACTACTTACCCAACGGAGTTTTTTTAGGTAATGGTCTCATACAATTGTAGTTATGTAGGGTTCGTATGTAGGGAGCGGCAAGCATACCTAACATGCGGCATTGGTCAGCTCATGACCCCCGCCATCATGGTCCCAGGGAACCCCTCCGTCTGCATTTTGAGTCAGTCCTCGTAGCACGTACAGATAAATATCCATCAATTTTCGCTTAATTGTAGTATTTTAGAAGCGACTCTTCTGCAGAAACGCAGACATCCGCGAGAAAAATAGATCCCCGTTCACGATATACGGGAGGAGTAATGCTAGTGTCGGGTGATGCGATTTTATGCTCATCTCCAACCGTCCGCCTTCGTCTTCTGATTAGCCGTGAGAAAAACGTCATTTGCATAAAAAACGCCATTTTCGCCCTGATCGACTGGCCACAGGGCGATCGGCCTTGCTCTGTCGGCCTTCTTACGCTGACAGTACTTCTGTGGCATCACCAGGACATTCTGGAAGCGAAGGAATCCGGCTGCACCCTCGAATTGCCATAAGTTCACCACGAATGTCCGGAGGTCTCGTCCTTGATGGGTGACTAATAATCCGTGTAGATTATGTAGGTACCCCGGGAAGAGCGAGCGAGTTTCTTTTCTTGGATCCATTCCCGATTTCTGGATGGAGCCATGTCCTCGCATATTTTTCGTTCTAGGCGCAGCAGAAGAAATATCCGGCGAATAACCATCGCTTAACCCTATTATTCACTCGCACTGTCCTTCTGAGTGGCAACTATCTCGAACATGCCAGCCGTAGCGTGAAGCCATAGCCGTGTCAAGCGCTGGCCCTGATACTGTTAGTTCCCTTTTGAGTTGCCGTTTCTCGATTGTCCGACACGACAAACAAAACAACAAGCGAGCAGCCAGCTTGGCCTGTTCATGAGTCAGTCATTATTATTCAACTAGATTGGAACGTAGTAGAAAAAGCAGCCCTGTGCATCCCGTTCCCGACCAACAAACTGTCACCTTGTTAAACCTCCGATAAGAAGTCTAGAGATACACTACTTGGCTTTTAAGCTATGATCGAAACCAGCCAAGTAAGCAGCGAGGAACAATATCTAAAAAAGAATCAGCCCAGCAAGAATCCCACGATCCTCAACGTGGCAGACATCAGCCAATGTCGCTCTGCAGGGAAAACATAACCATCTCACTGGAAACCTTTTCAAGTTCCCTTGAAGGAAAATGGACCCCTGTTAATTGCCAAACAGGCGAAGACCGCGAGCAGAAAGACTGACTGACTGGAATTTGCCGGGGTTTGTTTTTTTGGCCGATGCCCGTTTCCAGTTCCCTAATCTGGGATGATTCTTCTTCGCGGGAATTTTGACCCGTGACCCATGTTCATATGCCGGGGAACCTTGTCGATTGTTGATAGATATGCTCGATCGTCTTCTTCGTCGTTCTATGGCCATGTTAGTTAAACGAGATTTTGTGGCAAGGAAGATCTGAACACGGTTTTTATGCTGGGGCTGAAAAGTTACAAATATGAGGAGAAGGGACGAAAATGATAGTCTGTGCATACTATGTAGTCACCTGTCAGACTGTCAACGTGATCAGTGGACTGCAGATAGCAATCTGCAGTTGCAAAAGTGATGCGATGCAGTTTGTTCGTCCGGTCGAGGGATGCAGTGCACTTCTCCCATGGTCCATGGACCGTGGAAAGATCCGAGTTCGTTTGGTTTGGAAGGGCAAAACAGGGGTTTTGGCGAGAATTGTGCCGGGACTTTGGGTCTACGGCTCCCTCTCGTGTAACAACGGATGCAGTCAGGTAGCGGTTCCGAGTATGGAACTTGCTGGGCTGGATGCCGTGCGATGCAGAAATGATCCGGCGTGACTTGACCGTGGCGTGCTCAGCGCAATTCGATACCGTTCTCTATCGATGAACGTTTCCTTTTCGGGGTTTGTTTCTGCAAAATCAGACTCAGAGCGATGAGCTGTATCCCAACTCATGAGTGAGATGGCTCCTCCGTGAGTAACAGAGAATTGTCGTGGTCGTGTCTGATGCGCCGGGGAGGCCTGTGGTGTTTGCTTTTTCTCGGCGATCTTCTCAGTCGCTATCAATATCGTCGATATTGATTCTGCAGTGTCCATCCACAGGAGTAGGCATCTTGTTCATGTTCACTCAACTGCACTGTACGGTCGAATGCTATGTGATTACGTGCATACATCGCGTTGACGATCATGCTACAATCTCACGATGGTGAAGGAGATCTGTTGAGACCACTGGATGAATAGTCTCTCCGACCCGCTATTGTAAGCGCCTGTATGGGAAGCGATCGTTACCGTAACGGAACGAGTTCAAGGCCTAGAGATTAGGGGAGAGTGTAAGGCATAAGCCCCATTACTGTATGATGGGGCTAACAGAGGTCCGGTCATCCCCAAGCGGGGTCTAAAGGTTTTGTACTGTACTGTATTGTACAGTACATACCAAATGATACCCTAAAAACACAGATAAGTTGGGCTTTCATCCATTATCAAACCTCCATCTTTCCGCTCCGCCGTCTCACGGACCTTTCACCAGGATGTTGATGATGATGAAGTCAATATACGAATCTATCAGTTCACAAGTTGCCGACGCCAAGCTGTCAACCGCACAACGCATGCTTCTGGCTTCTCATGGGTGTTCGACAAGTTTGACTCCGGTTGAACCTGTATACTGTACCGTGAACAACCAAACCTCCCCTCTATTCCAAAGATTTTCTTTCCAGGCCTTGAGCCTTCTCATATAGTGTATAGTTGTAACAGTGTTACAATGATTAGCCCCTTTGTCTCCTTGATGTCTCGCATCACTCTACAGTACTGCAGAGTCCCACTCCGCGACGATGGCCTCGGAACCGCTGGCTACCCTGTCCACTGCTACCAATTTAGCTGGTTTCCAGTACTTTTGAGAGTGCTTCGCACGCATGTACTGGTTACCGCTGGAGCCACTAGGTATTCAGGGCCTGGGTTCTGATTATCAGGGCAACGGCGTTGCTCTGTTTTGATCGACACAGGGAGCATTTGCTACTACTCCGTATGTTGGAGATCATATTGTTGGGAAGCTCATCTATATTAGTCTTTGGTTTGAATGTTTCGGATCGGCAAGTTGAACATTTCAATACCTCGAATGCCTTTGCGTACGACGCTGGTGTGTTCTTGTGTCCCGATCGCATCGGATATATATGAGTTCTTTATCGGCTCGCCGGACTACGTGCCTGCAAGTCCATCACGAAGGGGAAACATGCAGCTCTGCCAATCCCCTGGCGCGCAGAGGATAGGAGCGACCTTGCGGCGACGGACCCCCTGGAGCATTCGACTCCCGCACCAGCAGAACAATCCTTCACTAGCAGAGCGCTGGAAAATTTCCATCTAATAGGTCAGTGTTGACGCCTTCCAATAGACGTGCCCCTTGCCAACTTAGCCCTATGGCTCCTTACTGTTAAGGGCCACTGAGGCTCAAATTTGAATTTCCCAGCACTAGTCGTCTTGATCAAGACATCCATCAGTTTGTGGGAAAAGCGAGCTCTTCATGGTTACGATTTCCCCCCATTGCTTCTGGTGCAGCCAGGCAAGGACGATTGAGCTGTGATATATCAACTACACTTACGCGATGTGGCTCGACTAGTCTATCGCCACCCGCCCGAGAAACGAAAAGCAGGCTCAAAAATGTTTCTGAAACATGGGAATTCTATCATAGCCGCTGTCTTCTACCACACTTTTATTACTGACCTCCTTACCCTCGGTTCGTCATTGTCCTTTTCCAGTCCTGTTACAGTACTAACGCAGAAGTCCTGCAACCACCCCACTTTTTCACCAAAACCGACATGTTTCGAAAGCGGTATGCTCGACAAAATTATATGAGAGCCCTATCTGATAATTACGGCGCTCCTAGAACTTCATTGAGGCTCTATGGTGGTATTTTTTATAGATTTTTAGAATGTGGTATGGGCGAGCTGGTGTAGCCCGAAGTCATGGCAAGTTGGGCTGGGGCCGAATTTGTATGTAAAACCCGCAAAATCACGACCGAAATCAGACCCCTTCACTCATTGAAGCTGTACAATCAAACCACCGTCTAGCTTTTGAAGGCAAAGAGCTTGACTCGCTATATTTAATAGCCATTCACATAACTTGAAATTTTTTCTGAATTTTTTCGTCATATAATGTTGTGGTGAATTCAGCGGTTGAAAACTGTCTACATTTTTTCACGTATTTTCAGTCTGATCATGTTTTGGGCTGCTCAGAATCCAAATTCCCGCCTTTAAGTCTGCCCATATCCTAGATTTACCATTTTTCTCTGAATCTAGAAAGTGATAAACTACAGTGACTTGTGGTGGTTGAGCCATTGCGTTGCGAGGTCGAGAGGTCGAGTCTCAAAATTTGATGGTTGCAGGACTTTTGCGGAGTAACTTGTACTATATGTACGCGTTGCGGAGAGGTACAGTAATACCATTTCTAGCTAGGGGTATGTCTGATAGACATTAAGTAGATTAGCATGCACTTACTCCGTACGAAAGGGTATTATTATACATTGACAGTTGATTTTCATTGTTTATGGTGCTGTTTGAAATTGCACTTGGTCGTGTCCTCCACATAGTATATGGTATCGAATACCCATAATCCGATTGTTCCATCTGTCCAAATAGAAATGCAGGGCTGTATTAGCCCTCAAGATAATAGGACCTCTTTTCTGTGACTAGTACTACAGATGTAGAGTATTTGTCGTGGTTTAGAAGCCCGCCAACAATGACTGGTCTTCCACAAGCTTCCTCATCGCATTCTCTTCCAAGTACAGATTCACATCGGTCCCTCCCTCCGCCGAGTCCATGACCTGCACACAGCCATCAAGCGCAGGCATCACGGGCTGCACGTACCGTGGTTTTCTTCCCGCCCCTTCAAAATCCACCTCGTAGACTCCCAACCGCATCCACGATGTCACCAAAGTATGACTCCGCCCCAAAAACGCCTGCCACAGCCTCTGCGGTGAGATCTCGTGAGCCGCATCATGAAGCATAGCGCCCACCTTTTCCGGTGTAAACTGCAGCATTGTCGTCCGCAATTTCGCAGCGAGCGTACCGATTGTCGCCGCATCGACACCTGACCCGGTTGACCCTACGTGTGCGAGAAAGATAGGCGAGCCGATGAACGTTTCTGGCAGCGCTGGTGCCACCCGCGTCCGCGCACCGAGTGTAACGTTCAGATACACTTCTTCATCTGTCTCAGCCAGCCCACGCGCGCTATTGATGAGTTTCCAGAGGTGGGCGAGGAGAGCATCGAGTCGAGAAATGCCCAGCGCCGGGTCATGCTCGTTGGAGGCGATTTTCTTTTGAGCTAGGTCGCGCAGCTGACCTAGCTCTGCGTCTGTAAAGTGAATCCGCGCATGCGAGACTGGCAGGCTGAAGTCCCATGTCTCCCATGGCGGAATGGTACCAGGTGAAAGGCTGTCAGCTGATTCTTCATAAGGCTCAGGTCTAGATGCTGCCGTGACAGACAGCGCGAAGGAGGGGTACGCTGTGGCCGAAGTCTCCCACCAATCGAATCGGTGTAGAGGCAAATCGCGAGCCACAAACGTGAGGGCTGGGTCTGGAGCTGGTCCGTCAATGTCACCAGCAGCATGGCTGTCCAGTAATTGGGGATCGAAAACCGGACTGGCAACGGCGAGCGAGGCCGCGGCTTGATCGTAAGAACCTGTGCTGCTGTCATACTTCCGTCGACATTCTGCTGCCCATGAATGTATGAATGTCATCAATGACTGCGCATCTGCTAATGGGTGAGCTATCTTGGCACCAATGGCGTATCCGCCGTCTGCAAACAAGCTGATTTGAACAGCCATGCACGGAAGGCCCTTGTAGTCGCGTAGATTGTGCAGTGCTAGCGGCGACTTGGGCAGAAGGAGATCCTGCTGGAATTCCATTGCCATCCAGGTGCCTCCATCCTTCATCGCCCTTTTCTGGTGTGGAGGGCAGAGGGACTCAATGGGCCGTTGATGCGAAACCGTCGTCCATTCGACCCCGGGTCTGACTGACAGCCATAAACCACCATGGGGCGGCCGAAGCGATGCACATGATCCCCCCCTGGGCAAACTGGAGACCAGTGTAACTGTCCCGCCCATTGTGGAAACGCATTCAATGTCGAGATGAATGAAGCCTTTAGTCGCCCCAACAGAATATCAAGGCTGGTGTTGGTCGCTGTGATGTCCGATTCTGCAGGATCAAAAAGCCATATCGCTCCAGTACTCGAGAACCGCGCGACGGTAGCATCCAGAATCGATAATGGGACTGAGATGGGCCCTTTTGGTATGGATGACGGGAACAGGCGGGTTCCCGTGTATGTTGGATCTGTGGCCATGGCGTATGCATTTGCAGCCTAAGTTCAGGGCGTAACCCACGACTGGGAGTAAGATGGAAAGTCCTGTATGAATTCACAAATAGTAAGAGGTGACCATCAATGCTAATATGGAGAATCGATTCCTCTTTCTCCATTGCAAGTTGGTTCATAAGAGTCTGCAGACTTGAGCAACGATTGCTCAACTTGAGTCATGATGAACAAGCCAGGAGACTGCATCCCCACTGTGGGTGATGGAGTGACGATTCCACACTGTTATGGTCATAGTTAGGGCTCAAGATCCATGTGCTTCAGCCATTTGGCGATTGTCAAGATGGAATGAATTCCGAACTTGAGAGGCTTAGAAGACCTGACGTCCAATTCAATCAAGAGGACGACAGCGACCCCTGTCTAGGGCCTTCGTTTCAATTTGTGATCACTGATCAGAATACCGTTAGAACCTAACAGGCAGCAACCGACGGTGAGGCAATGTATTCCGTTGAGAAGCGAACTCCGAGCCCAGCGCGCCAACATCTAGGAATACGAGAGGCGTGATAAAAGGTCGCGATTGATGATGAGAAGATATGAATTCCGACTTTGGTCAGGATGACTCAGTGGAAAGACCCGCCGTCCTAGGTTCCAAACTCGCAAGTTGAAATTTTTTTGAGAGTGTTCGCAATTCTCACAAGACACCCTGATATTTACGCCAATTGAACCATGGGAGAAGCGGCAGCAGAAGTGCAGTTCATTCCAAAGGAGTGGCCGGAAATCAGAACTGAACGGCTGATACTGCGACCCGTGCGCGAAGATGATGCGGAGGATATACATGATATGAGATCACGGCACGAAGTTATGCGCTGGAGGTGAATTTATACCTTCCTTGTTCATGATAGACAGAGCAATTATGATATACTGACTGTGGCCAAACAGCCTTCTTAAACAAACCGACCCCGACGTCCCCACGACGCGGAAAAACATGTGCCGCTGGAACGAGGAATGCAATGTGGGAGTCGCAATCTTGGAGATCTCCAACCCAAACCGTGTCTGCGGCCTCATCGGATATAATAGGAGCGACAATTGCATGGAGTTGGGATATATCCTGCATCCTGACGTTTGGGGCAAGGGGTATGCCACCGAGGCCCTTCAGGCGTCGCTCAAGGCGTGGTGGGAGGGTTACGAGGGCGTCAAACTAAGCGCGAGCATGAAGGATGAGCTGTATGCTGCCACAAGCACAGGGAACAACCGTAGCCATCGAGTACTGCGGAAGTGCGGGTTTGAGATGATCGAGGAATTCGAGGACGAGCATGGCAAGGGAGAGAAATGGAAGTTGACGAGACCAGCAGGCGTAAATTCTTGAGGCGTATAATAGGATTTATTTGCTGTCCTGATCCTGTAGTTGGTATCATTTCTGTTATGTTCTCATGCCTCGAGGTTCGAGGAAGAAGTGAGCGAGTTGGAGCACAGGGGCCGGAGGCTCGGCGGAGTGTGCCTGGATGACTAATCCCGCCGTCGCTTTCCATCAGATCTTCTCTCAGTTTCAACCTCAACTCTCTCCGCTGGCTGTTTTCTATTCATTATTCTGGATGGAGGGCTAGCTACGGGTATATACTTCCTCTGAATCTCCCAGTTGACATAGTTCCTCACTCCTAACCCAATGTCCGCCGTCCTCCCCGTCACCATGCCCGACACCACATCCGGCCAACAGCAACAGCTGCCCCAGCAGCAACAAGAACAGCAACACAAACCGCAATCATCTTTCCGCCTCAACAACTCTACTAAACTCCTCCTCGGCGGCACCGCCTTCTTCCTCCTCTCCACCCTCATCACCCGTCGCTCCCTCTCCCGCCGCCGCCTTGCCACAATTCCGCCCTACTACACCAGCGCCACGAACCATAAACCCCCCATCAATGGCGCCATGGAAGCCCTCGAAGCGCTCAACATTGCCACAATCAACGTCGCCAGTCTGGCTATGATTGGTGTCGGCTCCGCAATGCACCTCTTTGACATCAACACCCTCGACGACCTGCGCAGAAAAGTGCGCGGCGGGCTGGGTGTTGACGGCTCGGGTCGGAGTGAGCAGCAGGTCGAGGAGGAGTTGGAAGAGTGGGTGGTGACGGTGTTGAATCGAAAGGCGGATAAGGAGAAAAAGGGGGAGAGTGGGCTGGATAAATCGTGGAATAATGAGAGGGGAAAGGAGAGATAGCAAAAAAGTCCGCTCTCCGCAACCATCGGTTGGCGTTGAACAACGTTTACTATCGTCAGATGGACCGCAATGAGCTCTTTGTCACGCATGCTTCATGACGGGCAACCAAGCCATTGCCAACAGGGCAAAGATGCGTTGGTTCTGTCGAAGTCGTACGAACGTGGTGGACCCGTATCAAAATATTCGTGCCTTTCTCCACGCTTTCAAAATTTGCAGGTATTGAGGATATTTACGATTCTGCCAATATCCATCAATCTGCTACGAAAATACCCAATTGATTCGAACATGTATTATATGCAAACACTTTAATTTCCACCCTCAGCTCAAATGGGATTTGGGTGGGTTTCTTCGAAATCAAATGGTGACTTCATCTATTACTGTACTTATTCATCCCAGATGTGGATGCGGTGATTGGACTGTAGGAGACGATAGCTAACTACAAGTTCAAAATGGTTCATGCAAGGAAGGCCAACTTCGAAATCATCACATTGATGCGTGGACCTTGGTGGTTCAAGAATGACAAAACATCCCAACTCCAGCACTCCACGTGTTAGTACATGGACTCCAGCTAAGCGTGAAAGATCATTTAAAAATACAAATCGCCTACGTCGTTTGATCGGGTAAACAAGGCCAAAAGCTCAACGGGCCAAAAGGACAAAGATGGTTCAATGTTTCGAGTCCTTCATCTTCTCATACCTCTCCCTCGCAAGATCCCTTGTCTTCTCCAAGAACTCATCATACCTTCCGCGCGTATTCCGACCTGCTTCCTGAACTGCATCCCCGATCTTTGAACCTTGTGCACCTAATCCCACTCCTTGAGCATACAGCTCAGTTGAAACCGGGGCGGTCATGCCAGTACCTTGAGCCCCAAGCCCAGTGCCCGCAGACCACCCCATCTTACCCAGCAGTGATGCCCCCTTCGACATGACTGGTGTCGCGGCTGGTTCCTCTTCTTTTTCCTTCTCAGCCTTCTTCTCCTTGGGTTTGGTGAAAGGGCCGAAAACCTTCCGTCGCTCTCGAGCTCGATCACGGTACTCCGTCGTTGACTCCTGAGCTTGATCTGCCTGGTCACCTCGCTTCTTTGCCAACTTCGCCATCCCCTTTGCCTTGAGTTCTTCACTCTGCAGATTGTCACGATGGAGCTGACTGAGCCTCTCGTGACGATTGACCTCAGCGGCAGTTTTGAACTGTCGCATACAGAGATAACAACAGTGTCGGATCGGGTCGGCATAGGACTGTGAAGGCGGAGGAGATGCAGATGAAGCAACATTGCTG
Source organism: Aphanoascus verrucosus (assembly GCA_014839905.1). Taxonomy (NCBI): domain Eukaryota; kingdom Fungi; phylum Ascomycota; class Eurotiomycetes; order Onygenales; family Onygenaceae; genus Aphanoascus; species Aphanoascus verrucosus. The sequence goes on from JACRYM010000058.1 coordinate 88,555, forward strand.
TTACCTGCGGTGTTTGTACTCGCTGAACGGGCCTCGCCATCTTTATTTTCGTTTTCTTCCTGGTTGTGCTGGATGCCGTGCAGCTCTGCATGGCGATCGCTCCAGAATTGCAAATGCGAGGGTACTGCCACCTTTTTGATCGCCGGAGTGACGCTGGTTTCCGCTTTTCGTTTCTTGACCTTTTCGCCATCCTTTGAAGTTTTAGACGTCTTTGATGTCCCATCCTTGGATTTGATCTTGACATCGACTTTCTCAGTCGAAACTTTCAACTCGGTCACATACGCGCCTTCGTCCCAATAGGCCAACTTCATTGCAGGATTCCCCAAAGGGCTAAATGTGAACCGTTCCGTACTTGGGGTGGGGTTCAAAACTGGGACAAATACGCCCGCATGAATATAGCTTGCCAGTACCGGTTTCGAGGAAATCGTGAACATCTCGAAGGAATTATGGCGAGTCAAAGCGGCTTGAGCATCCTGTGGAAAATCAGTAAGGTGGTACATATCACACCGAGAAATGCACATACCTCGACTGTCGCAAATTCCGCAAAACCGTATCTCCAACTTTCGTTGGTTCGCCTGTCTCTTACGAGCAAAACCCGGCGTAAGGATCCGTCTCGTGCACCCAAGTTGGAGTCACCAGTCGTCGACGCCACTTTTGCGCCTTTCTTAGCAGCAGAGGCAGCAACCTGGGATTGAGAGCTGGCTGAGGGTTTGTAAAGTTTGGCAACGCCTTTGGCTAGAACTTCCTCAGTCACACTTGGTTCAAGGCCTCGAAAAAGCAAGAACTGCGATGGAGTGCTATCTGGTGATACATCATTGTCGCCCCTGTTGACGAGACGTTGGCCTAATTCTGCACCGGCAGCTGGCACCTCTGTGAGATCTGCGGCATTTAGAAAGAGCCATAATCACGGAATTGAGACGATGACTTACCGGTGCGGACTGCTTGACAGCGGAAACATCTTTGGCGCGTAGCATAATTCACCATTGTGCACTGTTGAAATAATGAGCCCAGAATTCCTAAGCAAGGGAGCTGTGCCTACTCACAATCTTGCAAGCCCATTCGCCTTCGGCTCTAACACGGTTGCGGTCTTCCCGTTCCCGGCTATAGGCAATTCTAACCTTGATATCGCGGTTATCAGTATGCGAAGCACTGTTCCCATACAAATGAATGGTGGGAAAATTCCGTTCCAAGAATTCACGAGAGGCCTCCAGTGAAGGAAAACGAAGAAAACCCAGCTGACGCGAGATTTCTTTTTTTGGCCACAGTCAGCAGCCTATTTCGAAGACAAGGGGGAGAAAGTAGCAAGGTGCGAGCTCACTTGTCTGGCGATCCCTAATGACGCGGACATCCTCGAGGTCTTGGACATGATAATGTTGCCTGAGTTCACTGGATATCTGTATAGGAAAACATCGACCGGAAACAGCCCCGGCGACATGCATATCTCAGCATATTGTCATCCCAATGGAACAAAACGTTCGATAACTTAAGAGACATCCAGCAAATGTTCTTCTCATGGAAATGCTTCTTTGCGAAGGGAGCAAATGTGTGGGTAGAGGAGGGAGGGGAGAGGTGGTCGAACGTCGTCTTCATTCATGTCCACGGGCAAGCCTTCCATCATGATCTCTCGACTCTCGACGCCATAGTGCGACGGACGTTGGCGCCGACTTCGACTTCGGGATCGACTGGGACTATAGCTTCTACTGCGACTGCGGTATGTGGGTGAGCGATAGCCCTCGCGATCACGGTCTCTGTATCCCGAGCGGCCCCGCCACGCGCGTGGGGAGGGTGGTGAAGGACGGTTGTCATCACGCTCTCTACCACGATAATCGGAGCGCGGTCCTCGTGGCCCGTCGGGATCGATGTGTTGCCTTCTATCCGCGGCGGGCCAGCGTGGGGACATGTTGCGATTGTGATCTTTTTGACACAGCAAAGATTGAGATATCAGCACAAGCTCCAAAGAGAAAGAGTCACTGTCCACTTGGGGTCCCATTGCGTAAAGTTAGCTTTTACCATGCGGAGGAGAGCGAGTACCGCCTGGTGAGTCGTGTTTCTGATCTCGACCGCGTGCAAGGTGCGGTGAGTAGGAGCGAGAACGAGAGCGGTCATCATACATGCGGCCATTCCTATCATCGGCGCGATAGGGTGGCCGGTTGTTAGATGCGTAGTGAGACATGATCGTTGATCATTTGCAGAAAAGAGAGAAAATGATCTTTTAGAACGCGATGGTTGATTGTTTGATCTTGACTCTCCAGATTCCATAGCGATGGGAGCTGATGGAGTGGACGGTCTAGGTGGTGATGATTATGTAATGAACCTCGGGCTGATGTTATTGCGGAATCTTGCTTCACCCCCGATTTGTTTGCTTTGTTTGACAGCGAACGACAACCCTTGAGCACAGAAGCGCGTTGCAAATCGCGATTCTGACATCCGATGTAGGTTTTTCCTAGACCCCTGAGGATCAAAGCATCGCAGATAGTATGGAAGTCCTATATACCGGAGATGACCTTTTTTTGGAACTCCTACCGCGTACTTCCTCTGTATCTACGCACCGTGGGCAAATCTTCAATGCCAAGTCATGAGCACCGAGCATCAAGGGCTGCGTTGAGATAGCTGGTGACTGGCTGCCTGTGCAATTACGCGAATCGACGTGCTCTTTTTGGATGAAGTTGGTCAATTTTCAGTGCAGGCTTCATTGGTTTAAATTTTGGTGATACCCTATTATCATGTCGATATTCAATTTTAAGAAGTCGTTACGACGAAGTTTCCGATTCAATGTGTCTACATTTCCAACTCAAAGACAAAGAATAAGATATTTATCATTTATCAAGGATGCACGAATCCGATCGCCAGGGCTGTTTATCGAAAAACTTGATGGAACTGGTAGGTCTTGTACCGATCTTCTTGATATGCTTTACTCACTCGTACATAGAGGAACGGATCACAGAAGAAGACTTGTTTCGCTATAGTAGACACCGATGGCTGTATGTTTCTGGCCTTGGTTTCCGAGTTTCAGCTGACCGGAGAAAAGGTTCAACGAGGAGAAGGAACTATTGCGCCGTTTTCTGAAATTCAACCTTCAGGAGCTTGTTGACATCGCCCTTCAGACTGCTGGTGATGGTGCAAAAAGCTGTGTGTATAACTCCGGGCCTTTCGTCGTTTCCGATTTCGTGGAACCGTAGCCGTATCTGACAATTCTTCTATAGGTACGAAAGTCTTGAAATGTGTTGAAGGGCTACACAATAAAGCACTTCTCTTGACAATGAACAATGGCAAGGAAGTATTCGCGAAACTCCCAAACCCTAATGCCGGCCCTGCCCGATACGTAACAGCTTCAGAAGTCGCTACGAGAGACTTTGTGAGTCATTCCCTCCTGAATGGAATAACTATCTAACCGGACTGATAGCTTCGCGAAGTTCTAAACATACCGGTCCCTCGGATCTTTTCGTGGTCGTGTGACCCCAGAAATCCAGTTGGAGCGGAGTACATTATCGAGGAGAAAGCCCCTGGTACAAGATTAGGCAGCTTATGGCACGAATGGCCTCGAGAATCAAAGCTGTCTATCATTGAACAAATTGCCGATATCGAGCATACACTTACAGCACAGAAATTTTCTAAACATGGTTGTATCTATTTTAAGGGCGATTTACCCGAAGCTCTTCAAGGAGAGAGTGACATCCCGTTGGTTGATTCATCTGGACAGCCAACTAACCTAAACCGGTATGCCGTCGGGCCTCTCGCATGTGCAGAGCTTTGGTGGAGCGGTCGGGATGATATGAATATGGATAGAGGGCCTTGTAAGTAAGAGTCTTGGTTGTTTACTACAATGTCATACGTTTTGATTGACAAACCTTTGCAGGGCAGCAACCCGAGGATTACGCTAGGGCCATGGGAAATAGTGAAGTGGCATGGATCAAAAAATTCGCGTCTCCTCGAATGAATTATAACGTATCTCTGAAAGCTCTCGAGGTCCCTGACAAGGCCATTGCTGTTCTTTCAAAATATCTAAAAGCTGCCCCTTATTTGGTACCTATCAACCCTGAAGCCGCAGCAAATGTTCTCTGGCACCCCGATCTCCATCTAGATAATGTTTTCGTTGACCCAGAGACGTGCAAAATCACCAGCATAGTTGACTGGCAGGGCGCCAGTGTTGCGCCGCTGTTTTATCAATCTTGCGTACCTAGGATGTTCAGGCATGACGGCACAGTTCGGGAAGGCTGGGTCGTCCCATCACGGCCGGAAAACTTTGATACACTGAGCACGGAAGAGCAGGCACGGGTTGATCGAGATATTGAAAACGAGACGATCCACAAATACTACGAAGCAATGGTTTTTAAACGCGCTCCTCATCACTGGGCGGTATTGAACAAGCTGAGAGACGTCCAACTCAAACGCAACCCGACATGGCTCGTGACTGGCGCCTGGGAGAACCGGGACCTCTTCTTCTTGCGTCAGAGTCTAATTGCTGTTGCAGCTCTATGGGACAGACTACGGCCGGATGAGACGACAGAGTGTCCGATTGATTTTACACGGGAGGAATTGGATCTTCATGCAAGAGAAGACGAAAACATGACCGGAGTCGGGAGCATGCTCAAGCTATTCCAAGACCAGGGGGTTCTACCAGTGGATGGGATGGTGGATCCTGAAGACTACGAGACAGCGAAGAGCAATTGTCAGAAGTTCAAGGATATATTCGTCAGTTTGGCGAAAGATGAGGACGAAAGAGAGTTATTCTCGAAACTCTGGCCGTACCAGGAGCAAGAGTCCGACTAGGCTTATAGCGTATGGTAACGTGCATCCCCATACGGAGCAAACAGGCCGTCTTTGCCATTACGGGCTTTGATGGCTAAGCTCTAGGTTATCCATATTGAAGCTGTCCCCACCCCGGGACTCCATCCCTAAAGCCCGTCCCAGTGTCTATTTGGACGACCACCACTCTCTTATCGTTGGTGCAGACGATCTATTGATGGCTTATTGCGCAAAGCCATGTCAATATGCATCATCACGTCGTGGGTCAGCAGCGGTAATACCCCCAGGCAGGCAATATTGTCCGCGACTTGTTCTGGGTGCGAAGCTGCAATGATCACCGATGCCACACGTCCATTCCTCAAACACCATGCCAGCGCCAGATGCGATAATCTCACTCCAAGGTCATCCAAGATGGGCTGAAGATGTTATCTTTAGTCACGATATCTCGATTCAGTGGCTGGAGTTCTTACCTTTAACCTCTCAACCTTCCGGAGATATGCCTTGCTCTCTTGCACAGAACAACTCTCCCCGTCGCTCGAAAATTTTTCGCTGTCTCGTGTACCGGAAAATCTGACCCCGTTGTGAGGCTGCGTCGGGGGAGCACGGCGCCTGCTGGCTAGAACTCCGCCTTTCAAGGGAGCAGTTACCGTGAGACCAAGCCCGCACCGAGGATACAGGCGTTGGAGTTCTCCTTCTACCCTCTGCCAGTCCAGCAGGTTATAGACGGGCTGTTCGACTATAGGAGCCATGAGACCAAGCGTTTTGGCTATGCGACAGGCTTCCATGATTTCCTCTGCGGACCACATGGACGTTCCCCAATAGAACGCCAGACCTCTATCAATAAGATAGTTGAAGGCCCGAACGGTTTCTTCCATAGGGGTGTGGGGATCGGGCCGGGGCGCGCAAATGATATCCACATAATCGAGATCCAACCGGTCGAGCGACTCCAGTGTCGATTCAATGACATGCTTTCGAGACAGACAGTGGTCGTTGACGGACAATTGGCCGTTGGCCGCGCCGTAGGTGATCTAGCGGATTGCCAGTCAGACAGAATTCTTTGCAGTTTTCGGATCATTGGGATGGTTGCAAAAGAAACACCACCTTTGTACTGATCACTAGGCCACTTCGTCTCCAGCCAAATCTCTTGATGGCTCGACCCATGGCGATTTCAAGCTGGCCCGTTGAGTATCTATTTGCTAATCTTTAGCACGACCTCAATTTCCCACCTACCAGAGCTGATATCTTACTTCTCTGCTGCATCGAAGAAATTGACACCAAGCTCGTATGCTCGTTGCATGCAGCGTATAATGCTCTCTAGCAATGATGCAGATACGCGTTCATTATTCCATTCTCGCAACAACCAGGGATTCTCCGATCGGACTCGTTCACTGACCCTCATCAACCTGTCCGCCTAATCTACGGAGTACAGCGTGTTAGCAATACGACCGGCCAAATATGACTCCAACGGTCGGTTATCGTACGTGAGCCATTCCCCCAGACCGATAACAGACACATAAAGGCCGGAGTTTCCAACTCTACGGTACAGCATCACTGGCTGTCTTTTGAGAGATTATTGCATCGGGGAGATGATGGTTTACGGATTGAAGATACGGCGTCATGGGTTTATCAACAAGTTGAAAAGCGGCCAAGCTGCTCGTGCAGCGAGAAGAATGAGGCTCTTGATGTGACCCGTATTGTCACTTGAGCTGTGCCAGTGATGCGCCGGTGATGCGGGTGCTCCCGCTGTGCCGCAACAACCACCATGCAGTGTGAATGGTGACAATGGTCTGCTCCAACCCGAAGCCCTCGTTAAGCGCCTGCGCTGGGGTCGAGAATCAAGGTCTAGAACGTACGGAGGAGTCACATAGTTACCACAGGGCATTCTAAGGATTTAGAGTGATATGATGCATGTTTTGTCAGTTTCTTGGATTAAGTACGGAGTATAGTTAGGCACGGCATCCCTTTTCTGCAAGTACAGTACTCCGTAGATTCGCCCTGGTTTGAACGAAGCGTCGAGGCCATTATTATTGGGCATGCGACGATGAAACACGAACAAAGTGATTGATCGAGGGTGGCATTGTCCATTAATATCTTCTTTCTTGTTAAAACAGGGCTTGGGATTGCCTTGGCATCCTTGAAGTTCTGGCAGAGCTCCTTGCTGCCCGTGCGAATCACTGTGTGCCACGGCGAGCGGCGGTGGCTGGGACGGACATCGACTCTCAACTCTTCACTCTCCCAACCTCCCGCCATCCAGCACATCACCACACAGAACTCCTTGCCCAACCACCTAAAATCGGCGCAATTGCAAGCAAATATCATGGCTGCAGGCATTAATAATGGCCGTTCCACTTCGGATCCGGAAGCTCCCCTGGGATCTTTTTCTTCCCTCTTGCGCTCCATTCACTCCACCTCTCTTTCACTCTCCCCGCTCTTTGAAGGACCACCATGGTCGCCAGTGGAACTGCCACTTTGAAAACCGTTGATAGTGAGTTTAAATACCATTTGTTGCTTTTCTATTTCTTTTTTCCCTTGACATGAACTGCGTTGTAGCGAAAGAATACTGTGGGACGGAGTTCGACTGACATCGCTCATCATGGATGAAGGAAACAGACCACAGCTTGTTCACACCCCATCGCAGCAGTCAATCGCTGCCTCCTCCGATTATTACTCATTCTCCAATGCTTCTATCAACTCAGAGCGCAGCAAGATCACGGTAATCCGCTACCAGACTCCTCCATCTCGAGCTGCGTCTCCTGCGGGAACCATGGCAGGCGAGCAAGCTGCAGCACGACCCAATCACCAGCAAACCGTACCTGTTTCCGGCGAACCTGGACGAACGGATGTTGCCAGCCCCACTCCAGGCACCGATGACACTCCTTACATCCGCTTTGCCATTGATCAATTGACGCGCGATGAGGAAGTACGGGGAGAGGGCCGCCGGGGAACCGTCGCCGATCTAGAAGATTATCCCGTTGAACGAATTGTACCAGACGAGGGACTAGGATATTATACCCCTCGATCAGGACCATCGGATGAACAAAAAGAGCAAGAAGAGTCAGACAGAGTCCTGGACGATCCCAATGGTAGGAGAGCCGCCTCAGATGGTTCCCATGCGCAAAGTTCTAACGAATCGCATTTAGAGATGTTGATTGCTGCCCAGCCCCCTGAAGATGAATATCGATATACCTCATTGAACGCGGTGCCCTACATTCTGCGCCCCTTGTTCCTCGCGCCTCTTCTTCTTCTATGCCTCTGCATGATCGCCGCATTGATCTTTTGTAACATACGGTCCGAGAAACATGGCGGTCTGTGGACTTATGACGGTTTCGGTGGCTCGAGATATTTTGTTTTTGAGTTTCTGCCCGAGCTACTCGCAATTCTGATCGTTATTTGGGTGTTTGTCGTCCAGGCCGCTGTGTACCGCATCGCACCCTTCTGCATGCTTGCTCGGACGACCAGCAAACCGGTCTTACAAAAGTTATCGATGCTCCCGAGAAACTTTGTCCTCCCGGATCTATCCCATTTCCAGCATGGCGAACCATTGGTTGGTGTTTGTCTTTTGATCATTTGGGTTACAAACTTTATTGCCGTTCCGCTCCAGAGTTGTCTTTTCCAACCAAAATGGTACGGCAGCGTTGACTCAGGGGAATTCCGGTGGACTGCCGTCCGTCCCATCGGCTGGGCGTTGGTTGCTCTCTACGTGCTTCTGACTATCGCTCTGACGGCGATCATGGTCCGCTTCAACTCAGGAATCACTGGATTGCAATGGGACCCCGTCTGTCTCGCCGATATGATTCCCCTCATTCAGAAATCAAATATTCTACACGACTTTGAGGAGACAGAGATTGCCACCCACGTTGAGGATCACCTTCCTGTGCGCTCACTACGCTTGGGTTACTGGCAAAGCTCTGAGAAGCCTGACATGTTCTACGCCCTCGGAGAAGACAACACACCGGCGCACCGCCTTCCTGAATCGCACAACCCTCGAAATGAGAAAACTCGAATGAAAGAATCCGTGATTGAGGATCTCGACGTTGAACGACAGCAGCTCAATGGCAAGAACTCCTTTGAGAGAAACCTCCATTCACCCTTTGTTCGATTCCGATGGGCACCCTGGTTCCTCAAGGATACTTTTGTCGTTGGCTGGATTGTCGTCGCGCTTGTGTTGTTCATTGCATTCATCGTCGTGAGCTTTGTAAAACGGCCAATCCGAAGGGGCTTCCTCCCACTCCTTTCCACCGTTACAACAGACGCCGGCTTCTCTCCGTCCAACTTCCTCTATAGTTTTATCCCCGCCCTGATTGGAAACATCCTCTTCCTCGCCTGGCAATCTATCGACGTCTACTTCCGCGCTATCCAGCCATTTTCCTCCCTCTCCTCACCCGACGGTACCTCTGCGGAAACCAGCCTCCTCTCAAGCTACAACTCTTGCCTACCCTTTAAAGTCACCCTCCTCGCCCTCACTAACCGCCACTTCAAAGTCGCATACATCTCCTTCATCAGTATCCTCTCCGCGGCCATCCCTGTCCTTGCCGGCGGTGTATTCATGGCCCGCTGGTACAATGCTAACAGCGAAATCCGAATTTCAGCCTACATGCCCGCATATTACACCCTCGTGGCATTGGTGGCCGTTTACGCATTGTCTTTCATCGTTCTCTGGCCCCGTCGAAAGAGATATCTCCCTCACAGACTTTGCACATATGCGGACGTCATCAGCTTCCTCTATCAGAGCCCGTTATTGGCAGATAAAATCTTCCGCGAACCAAAGTCCAAGACCGACCTCGTCACGCGGGCCGTCATCTCACCACCGGGAGAGGGTGAAAAGGCGCTCTATGCCTTTGGTGTCTATCATGGCCTAGATGGAAAGGAGCATCTTGGTATTGATAGGCTGAGAAGACCAGAGAGGGGTGAGATGTTCGTTTCTCCGCCCCCTGGAGGGAGACCGTTTTCCATGTAATTTCCTTCCTTTCCTTTCTCTTTCCTTCTCTCTTGCATTTACAGGAGTCAAGATTTCGACATGTTTCGTGGGCATTGGTGGTGGTTTCTTGAAATTTTATGAAATTTTCGGTGGACGATTTGATGAGCGCTTGAAATGTTATGATGATGAATGTTGATGAATTAGACCACTATACCCTTGGAATACGAAGCAAATGAATAAACTATGTGAAAGATCTCCTCGAGTGTATTCCGTATACCAAGTTATAATAGCTACCAAAGCAAACCTCGCTAATTCTCGACTCGAAAACGCCATCCATGCTCAATGGAAAAGTCTTGGATCTCGTGCTCTGTGCTGCGGGGAAATCGCTCAAATTATAATAGCCCAATACCTGGCGAAAGAGATATCAAAACATAAATGACGCCAAAAAACATATATAGCGCTGTAAATCATAGATCTCCAAATGTCCACATAACACCATAATCACACCCATCAGTGGAGCCATCAATAGAGCATCTTCTTGACAAGATTATGCAATCGATTATATCGTTTTCTCCTTCGCGAGGATCTCCCCCTTTCATCCGCCGGATCGGAACTGGACAATGATCCGGCCAGCAAACCACTGCTATCCGAAGGTAGAACACGATCAGTGCCATCGAGGCTCGGACTCACCATCGCTGCAGCCTCTCGGCCCTGCATGGGTTCCTGGCCCTGCGCCGGTTTCCGTTGCTCTTCCCACTCGAAAATGGCGCTCTCGCGGGGTGGTGCCAGGCCAAGATACACGGACTCAGTGTTCGCTCTCGGTTCAGTGCGAATTGCCGGACGACTTGCGTTGTGAAGTTGTCGGAATTCGACGTCAGGGTTAAGTCCCCTTGCTGGGGGCCAAGGGTCGTAGAGTTCGGGCGTCGCGCTGCTCTGACCACTTGTCATGGAATCGGCGTGTAATGGAAAACGCATTCTGTTTGAGCTCAAGTCGTTTGAATTCAGACCCATTGGTTCCCCGGAATGGGGTGACATGGACGGGCCCTGGAGGTTAGTTTGTTGTCCTGCATACCGCAGTGGTTGCAAGTAACTTTGGCCTTCTGGAAAGTCCCTTTGTGTATCAAAGTCGTTCGGATTGTACCCCTGAATGCGTGAAGGACCTGCCAAGCCACCAAACTGATCATGGCTTTTCCAGGCTGATAGTCTTGATAGCCTTTGTGCTGCCTCAGTTTCCTCTTGTGAGAATCCTCCGTAGCCTCCTATTCTTTGAGGCCGCGTTGTTGTGGCGAAGGAACCTGGGGAGAGGTAGTCCACGGCCGTATTCTCAGGCGCAGAAAACATCTTTCTAATTGTTAGAGGAGGCACCTCTATTGAGTTTCGGCGCACTGGGGCTTTCCCTTTGCCCAAACTGCGTGCTGCAGATGGCCAACCTTCACCACCGGTGAACTGCATATAATCCTCAGAAGGAGAAACGGAAGCGCCCTGTGTATTCTGCAGATTGGGAGAAACACCACGAGAACCAGGCCCTTCATGATAACCATCTTGCTGCGAAATAGGTCGGCTGAAATTTCGCACTTCGTTGAAGGAGGCTGAATCTCGCATAGGTAAGTGACTCTCCTGCCCAACCCCAAACAATCCATTATCATACTGGTTAAGTTCTGAATAAGGATTTTGCGATGTGACAACATCCTTGTAGAGACCAGGCGTATCCGGCACAGATTTCCGATCCGGGCGTGCAGTCCCAACACTGCAGTCAGAATATACAGAACTGTCATCATGCATTCGCCGATATCTTTCAATAATCGATGACACTGATGATCTTACGTGTGACGCTAACGAATGACGTGCGGTGTTGTCCACTGACTGCTGGCTAAGTGTTACCACATCCAGATCAAGCTGATTTTCGCCAAAGTCCAATTCAGGCGGTGCAGGCGAAGGGATCGTATGGTTACCGGTTTCGAATGGGGGTTCATAAGGTCGATGGATGTCCAACCCTATAGGAAGAAGAAGGCTCGTGGCCCCTTGGATATCCGTGTCATGGAAGAGTGGCGCATCATTGCTGGACCTTAGTGTCCCGTCAACATTGGAAACGGTAGTATGAGCTCCAACGCTCTTTTCCGCGTCGTCGATGGACGTGGGAAGTTCGTCTGTTTCGAGTTCGTGGGGCCTGGCTATACGGAATATGCCAACAAACAATCCAAAAACTAAAATCGCCGATAGTAGGATCAGAGCCACTAACGCAGCAGAAGAAGTCCCAGACTTAGCTCTGGCAAGCACAGGAAAAGACCTCCTGGCAAAGACAGACATGCTAGCGGGCGTAGACTGCTCATACGGATGCCTTGTGGTGAAAGGAAGCACAATCCCCATTGTTCACTAAACTGAACAAAACTGGAAACGTGGTAGGAGACAATAGAAAGACGGTATCAAACTGTAGACTGGCAAGACAAAAGTGAATGTGAAATGAAGAGAAAGATTGTCGAAGCGCAGCGGTCTCGGTTCAAAGATCGTAGGTATCAACAAAGTGAATGTAAAATCCTATGAATCTTTGTTTGGCGACTCGCTGGAAAATCCCTGGATCTGAGGCTTGGGGATTATGACAAGACTTTGCACACGCCGAGGTCAGGTTTGGCAAGAAAATATCGTGGACAATTCGTACACAACCTAAAGGAAGGGTTGAGAACGTTTGTAGATAATTCTACAAGAGGCCCTGTCTATTTGATTCGACTGACCAAACTTGGCGACGGGATCATCCATGGAATGGCCCAGTAGGTCTTCACGCCATGTCACTGAATAGTCGATAGTATCAGACGGTGAATATTTGGACCTCCATTTGTTATACCGAAGGCAGCGCTTCCTGGGAATCCCTCGCATTTTCAGAAACGTGGTTCTCGGAATCTTCGAACTCAGTTTTAAGCTCGTGTTCTAACGAATATAACAAAGAATCAACGAGCCATTCTGCTTCATCTTTGTTGCCCATTAGTGGGGTGTGTCTGCCAATCCAACTCCACTGCTTCACATGAAATTGGGGTTTCACTGCTCTCAGGCCAACTTGAAGAGTGCCAGTTTGCTCAGATTTTTCAGGAGACATATCGGTAAAGCTGCGACAGGAATCAAACCTGTTGACGAGGTGCAGATAGAAACACCATTCTTCGTATGTGTATTTTTTAGTGGGCGATTGTCCCAAATCACTGGAAAGCTTGCGAATCTCACGACTCATTAGATATTGCCGCCGGCGCCGGTTTCGCGTCGGGTCGCTTTCGCTATGTATCAGTTCTGCTAACTCCTTCGCATACTGAGTCGCTGTAGCTTCATTACTTTGCAGTTCGCGAGCAGAAGGCGGGCCTATGACTTGGCGCAACGGATGCCGAAAATATTGTACCAGTCGTTCGAGAAGGAGTTGTATGTGTGTTCTGAAACTTGTCTCCCCGGGTAAAATCGTTAATTCACCTACGTAAATGACAGCGTCGTGGAATATCTTAGTTAGTGTGTCCCCGAAAGCAGAGAAAAGAACTGTTGTCGTTGGAATGGCAAGGAGGGACCACAGAACGAAGAATGGCCTAGACCATCCTGCCCCAGGTGCAATGTCTCCATAACCGATGGTTAGAAGCGAGGTATATGCAAAATATAGGGACTCGAAATAGCTCCACTGATTTCTACGCTCCGATATATGGAAAGCAAGGGCTCCCAGGAGCCACAAACACATCCAAGCTAAAAGAGAAAACAAAAGGGAGTACCACCGGGTATAAATCGCTGCCATCGAATGTATTCGGCGCATCAGGTAAAATTCATCTTTTTTCCTCTGGTCCTCTGACGCGTCTCGAATCTGGGGTATCCGAGGAAGTAACAGCCATCGCCCCTTGACTCCTAATTCAAGCCTTTTCGCAACAGCGTTTCGAAGCTTTTCGGTCGTCCTTGCAATGATTTTCTTCCTGCCCCGCTCTAACATTAACGACCGGATTGATCCTATGAGAAGCGAGAGAGTAAGAATGCCCCCCACGGCATAGGGAAATAAAAGACTTCGCCCTAGGTGTGTTGTAGGGGCAATGTCGCCGATGCCGTCAGTAAGCAGGGTGAAGTCAGCCCAGTAGACGGCGTCCAGATAGTCCCAGCCTTCGACATGGGCATATACGAGAGCACCGACAAGTAGATACAACACATATATGATGCTCTGCAGCATCAGTGACCGCTGACTGTTTGTGAGGATAAAGTCTCGGCTATAATGATGAGTCTGAGCCCCGTAAATCGTCACAAGTAAGAGTGTCGAAACAAAGAAGTAGAGTGCGGCAGCCATGATTGCATAGTAGTATGCCTGGGTGAGCTCGCGGTTCAGCGTATTGGCGCTTCGAGGATAGATGGCAGTTAAGCATATCAACAGCAGGGATGCAATATACCAGCCACCAACCGTGATCGGTTGAGCGAGCGAAAAGCGTAGTCGTTTCGCCATATTTAGCAAGAGTGAAAGATTAGACACCAGTGCAAAGCCTAGAGATACGGCGTTGACGGCAACTGCCCTGTAAATGCCATCAACGATCGTATTAGACAAAGTAGACTTGGAATGGTTGCGCAGGGTGCAAAATGCTTTTGGAAGAAAACATAGGGAAGAGAGAAACACCAGCTAGGGTCCTTGATGGTAATCATCCCACGGTCTGTCGACTCTGACCGCCAGTGTTGCGCCAGGGCACAGATGCTGAAAGCATTGGCTACTGGGCCAAATGTCCCCTAGAGAAACCACTTTAGACAGGTTTCACTTGAAATAGGGCGAGGAAGTAAAGGTATGACAATGTCAGAGCATACCGCTATAAGTGGGAATGCGGTACTTGCGAGCCACCATCTTGTCGGCAGTAAGTAGGGGCGCGCTTCGGAGTCAAGAGACAGTGTGTTGTCGGTATCACGAGATAAGTGACGGTTCGACGCCTCCGAATTGATGCGGTCGAGGTCGCTATCGCCTGACGCGTCCATCTTCAACTGACCTCAATAGCAAGCCATAATCTTCCCAGTTCCCCTCGCCGCTATCATTGCGGTGCGATGCCGCAGGTTGCAGTTGCAAGAGACATCGAAGTTGGCGAAGTTGGAGGTTGGGATATTTTGGCGCAGCCGAGGACTTTCAAATTTAGGGCTGAAAATCCGCCACGTGACCGTTTTTGCTGGGCCTTGGCAAGGAAACCCCAGATGAAGCAATTCAACAACTTGTGCTTCATGGCTGCTATCTTACAGATCGTGTACTTTATGGACACTGATTTGCTACAAAAATCTCAAATCTGGGGGATACCTCTATACTCTTCCACCATATGTTCATTCGCGTTACTGAGCTACTTGGTATGTTCAAAAAGTCGAAACTAAGACGCTTGCTAAACATCATCCAGGCATCACTCCGTTAATCTAAACCACACGGTAACATCCATCCACCGTCTTCCTCTGCCTCCGGATGGGGAAAGTCGCTCACTCGCAGCTATGCGTATCAGCGAGCTGCTGCACCTAAGGAAGCTTTAATGGAACTGATGAATTGGCCGTTCGCATACCCCTGGCTAGCATCCCAGAGCATGACACCGCCAAAACAGGAAAACTGCTTGGAGTACTCGATAATCTGCCCAAGTCTCGATGCATCAACATATCCGGAGCCAGCAGCACCCGTATTTGCCGGAGCGCCGACAAATACCTTGGCCTTTTTGTTCTTTGACACCGTTTTGGCCCAGTTATCCCAGGCATTGAGGTTGAAATTCTGCTGCTCTTCGCCCGGCCGGAATGCATTGAGGCCGCAATAGTTGTTGTAAAACTGGATGAAAACAGCGTCAAAGTCGACATTGCCCTCAAGCATATCTCTGTTATACCAATCTGGGTACGGGCACTGCGGAGCCGCTGTCAGGTAGTATTTCTTCGAGGTATTAGCAGCCATCAAGCTCCTCAGCCGGTTTGCAAAAGGGACCATATTCAAGACCGTTGCCTCGAAATCAAGGTCGAAACCATCTACCACAGCATCTCCAAATGGGCGTGGTCGCGAGGAGCCGTTCTTCCTAGGACCAAATGTTTCCCAGATCATGTCCGCACCCGCGATAGCCGCCTCTTCGGACCTGAAGCCACCTTCGCTATATGTTGCTCCTCCAATGGATAGGAGAATGGTTTTCCCTTTGCGCTGGCACTCGGTAATGTCAGCGCTAGTTCGCGAGCCAAGTTAGCTAAAGCTCAGTTGACAGGCTTAGGGGTTCCTTAGCTGACCCAATATGTGGGCAATTTAACAAGTCCGTGTTGGGGAACGTGGTACAGTTGTCGCCCTGGTTGGCGAAATTGACTTGCGGTGCTCCGCCAATGCCGTTTATCATAGTCACGAAAGACACTTGGAAAACCTGGAAGGATGTAAGTCCTGAGTTGGCCCATTCCATGTTTGACCCTTTTCATACATCGATATTTTTGTCTGGCAATCCTTTTGGTCAGTGACAATACAGACATGAACATTGTGGATGTTACGCACTATCACAATAGTAGCCTAACCGTTGCTGTGTGAGATTACCGGAGCCTTGACCGTAGGAGTTCTGCCCTACATCCGTACCGGTTTAGCAGAAGTTCAATATAAGATTTTGCAGCGGCGGCCAATTGAGTATACGAACCCCAATACACAGCAAGATTGTTTGAAGAGCCGGTGTCGAAGCCAGCAAATGCCAAGCTGACAAGCGCGAAAAATGGAAGGACACTTCTAAAATAGGCCATATTGTTCGACACAGTCGCCCGAAGGAGATGAGCGCCGCCCACAAGCTCAGTTGGTAGCATGCAGTTAACATCTTATCAGCGTCCAGGGATTGACGATTCTTTTATTCGCTCGAAAAAGGGTCATTTCTCCAATGAGAAACTAATTGTTAACCCTTTAACGCTCATGATCCCAGACGACCTTCGCTCCGTCAGATGGACGTGCCATCCCCACGCGATCATTTCAGCACTCGGGATTTAAGACGGATACAGTGCATTGGAAAATTACTGCTGTCATCCCCTTCCAGAAAACTGTAATGCCCATCGTCCAGACCTCCCTTCGCGAAAGAAGAGGTTGGTTGACAAAAGCGTCGCAAAATCTTTCTGATCATCAGGAGCATAACTACTAGTCCTCATGATAGTATCACTACGAATTTAAGCTGTGAACTCAGGACGAAGGAGATATTCTCAAGACTCGATGGTTGCGGAGGAGGTCATATTGCAGTCCTCCATAAGGGGTTTCGCAACACCATCTTATCAGATGGAACCACGCGATCGTTCTAAGACTTCTCGGACCACCGGAGGCAGGATAGACACCTGAAGGAAATTAACAGTTTCTGACATTATCAGCACCAGTGTTCTGTTTGAGGCCCAAGGCCATATTCAATGTAACACAGAGTGTTGACGCCATGTGCTTTGGTGAATACTTTGCCCGGGTGAGTTTAGAAGATGCTTCAGATCCCACAGCCTCTGTGATGGTGCAGGCGCTCGGGCGGGCGGAAAACGAAAAGATCATTTGGACAGTCATGAGACGGATCGACGATTTGGATTCGAAGAAAAATTTTCCCACGACTCAATCGGAGTAGCATTATTGAGTTAGAAATCGGACACTTGTGAATGCGTCGACTCATATCCATACTTCTTGGTTTATTGTATTCCTAGGTTGAGTTGAGCCTGGGGTGGGGTGTTGTGATATTAACGGAGGAATTTCAGTCCGAGAACAAACGTCTGACATTTATACTACGAATCTACACTGGTAGTAATGAGAAATATGTCCATCGGCAAAATATTTCCTCGCACGAAAGGTGAATTCTCAAATGCCCAGTCTTAGAAACCCGTTCCTTGTCGTCCAATGCTCAAAAGCATACGTAGGAAGAATGCCTAACTAACATCCTGCATAGATGGCTAGAGTACATGTTAGCGTATCTATCGCCATAAGTCTTCCTTCGAATTTAGCACTTACCATTGGCGAAAAGAGAGAAGCTATCAGCATTGTTGAGTGCCTGGCGAGGAGACAGACGCCTGATGGACTCATATCCATATGCATGGTCTTCGCAGAAGGGCTCGTAGACGCCAGGATTATGGGTGAGCTCGTGGAGAACAGTACTGGCCTGGCATTGTGCGTGGCACTCCTTAGAAATAATGGGAAGATCATAAAAGCTCGGGCAGTTAGTAACGGTGTTTTGCGAAGGAAGAGTGTAAGCCAGAACTCCTGGCTCGCAGCGGTTCTGGGTATCGTCGCAGTAATAACGGGTGGCCCCGCTAGTGGTTGAGTCCGATTCACGGGCAATGGCTTGAAGCCGAGAAACGACAGCGCTGACGGTGTCCTGGTCAGCTTGGAGAAAGTATTCTTGAACCTTTTTAGAATTGCTTCGGGCAGCTTTAGCGGCGGATGAAGCGAGACTTGCGGACCCGCGGAGAGCTTTCAAAAGAGCGGACTGGCGGTCTCCGGAGCAAGAACCATCGACCTCCGTACGCCGATTTACGGGCTGGATGGCTTTAGTGACCGTAGCAGCAACGGCGCCGTCAATATCAAGCTCTAGGTTGTTGGTTCTGAACGCCGCAGCACCAGTGAGAGTGGTCCCATTCCCGTCCGCAAAGGGGATGATGCCTTGGGAGGAAACACTGAAAGAACCACCAGCTGCAAGATCGGCCGTTGAAGCAATGTCGAATTCTTTTTCAATGCTCTCGCCAGGACCAATAGAAACGAAGACACTCCGTGGGAGATTGGACGTTTGAATACGTCGAAGCATTCCCTCAAACTTGACCGGGTTACCTGTGATTGTACATTATCAGCAAAGCCGGATAGGATGTTTGGGAGCGGCCGTACCATTCTTATAAATTCCAACCTTGTGAGTTGGACCGTCGTCTAAAAAGTTGTTAAATTTCAACAAGTTCAGATGACGGTCAGCGGTATTGGTAATCACGGCCTTAATACGAGTGTTTCCGACAAATGTGAGTTGGATGTCCAACTCTGCGTCCGTGCGAGGCAAATGTGAAATGGCGAGAGGAAAGACTGGGGTGGCCAGAGCCGCCAGGGCGGTGACAATCGAATACATCAACATAGTTAACGAATGAACAGCCAACCGGTATAGCGGAGGATCCAAAAGAAAGGAAGTGTGGAACTGTCTGATTTCAGGTAGACTGAAAAAAGAATGGAAAATGGAATCCAGCACTCATGGCCTTGGAGGGTTCATATGTTTTTCTGTTGCGATATGGCTGAGGATGGTTCCACTGTCAAGGCCAGAAGATCTACTGTAACGGTAATGGTTTTCGTAGATCCTAAGGACCCTGAGAATGGTGAATGTGGTCCGCTTAGGAGAAAGGGCCCGGTTTAGATTCAGTAATTGCTTCCACCGAAAGGATTGATATTCGGAAAAACTTCCCTGCAGACGCGCTAACGTTGCAACAGTCTAAAGTAGGTCGCAGCTCGCAATTCGTAATATTGGCAATTGGCATCATTGACACCTGGCTGCGATAGTAAATCTGTACGCAAGAAGCTGGCCATTCAGGCGAAATTGGATGTAAGACTAAGAACGGGAAGACAGCTGATGATTGCACTGAAAGAGTGCAATCCTTCAAGCACAGCCGAATGTATGTATGAAGGCCGGTACGAACACCTCCAATATCCGCCATGTTCAGTTCATTTGCTTTAAAGCGCAACGATTGACATAAAAGAGAGAAACGCTTCATTTGCAGAGACGAGCTCCGGTTCGAAACAATTGCGTGCAGGGATGCCCTCTGCACATGCATCTGATTGTGAAGAAAAGACCCTGAACCGGGTTTATATCTCCCTGGTGCCATTGGTATAGACAACATCGGAGATCTGCTCAAAGAACGGGAAGAAAGGAGCTCCTTCATGGTTCCTCCACGGAACTCAGGGGACACTATTGGCCCACGGCGGGGGAAGCGTCCGGAGGAAAGATTGCTATATCATGATATTCATCCGAAACAAGAGATCAGCTGTGTGCTTGCAGAATTCTCGCAATGGGCCACGCGGAGTCCCTAGAATAGGCTCCCCACACACGTGAATCGCGATGGATTCTGTCTGTTTCAAAACAGGATTATCTGACTGGATAATATTCAAGCTGACGAATTGGGCAGCATGACCGATGGCTATTGATCGACGTCAAAAGGCGTGTAGAAGTGTGACGCTGCACCTGATCAACCTAGTGACTACTACGTAGCAAGTTATATTTTCTGGAAGAGAACTTCCAATGCAATATGTAGACCTGGGATGCTATCCGTTGTGTGGGGAGTCGGCGAATTCACGTCATGCCGCCTTACCGGACCATCCTTGACCTGGCCGTCTTGGTCGACATCAAAGCTCATTTGGCTGTGTCAGTAACTCGTCATTTGGCGGGAGTGGACAATAATGATTTCTCCGTTCGTTCCATGGTAACAGCGGTCAATAAATGCCCGCAGAAGATCAACGGTTATCCCCATGTCGGCTTCAAGCTCGCCGATGTAGGTAAATTACCTCGAGCTGGGGTCTCCTGCTCACAAAAGGTTTGATTTTGATAGCCGTACGGCGTTCAAACGCTAACGAATATCTCCGCGACGTTAAGGGTCCGGGAGCATTGGCGAAAGATGCTGCTTCGGCCGCTAACCATTATTCAAATGACATGAAGTGTCGTCGCATAAGTGACCTCCAGTGAAAGACCTTCATTACGATACAGCGTTCTGAGGTATCATAGGAGGCACCCGAGAGGACTGTACAAACCTATCCCTAAAAGTTCTTAAGGAGATTGTGTTGCTTGTGGGATGGTAGACTGCATATATAAGGCTCTGGAGGTCGCATCTGACAACGATTGTTAGAAGAATATCCCCCGGACCAAGCCGACTTACTGCAGACGGAGTGATGGAGCCAGTAACGTGAACCATGCAAAAGATTTGCTTAGTACAGTTTGTTCCTGACCTTTTAGATCTCTCCTTTATGAAGATCTCTTCTGCTTCAACACAACACATCCAAGGCAAAGCGAGAACATGGAATACTTGCATGATTGACTGAAGATCGATCAAAAGGCGGCAGGGCTATATATGTATCGCAAAACATCGGGGTCGTTACCCAGAGCACATCTCGAGGAGAATTCCCGCTCTTGTAACTAAACGGGAGGCCATCGAATGACTCGATAAAACGGATTGGAAACGAGCCATTTGCCATAGACAGATGACAAACGAACCAACGGCAATTTTGATTTTCGTACTTTATCTCACCATCAAATGATGTTGTCTCGCAATGTTTGTGAACAATCAGCGGGGGTCGCAAACGTGTTCCAATCGGGATCGCGCACATCCGTCGTTTGCACGGTAAAAATCCACAAACCCTTGACTGATGTCTGAAAACAATAATGAAGAACGGAGATATCTCAATCGTACGTCGTCTTGTCGGGTTTGTCTTTGATACGGTCGATGGGCGCTTGAAACCTCAGGTGGTGTACTCGATAAAATCGCGCTTCGGGGATCCGTGCAAAGGCAGTCTGAGTGGAACGGTTGCAGGGTATCATTAATTTCTTCTCCTTTCACTCACAAGACTCCGGGTCATCTTGCGTAAGATGCTCCACGGTCATTCCTGTCAGTGGAGCTGTCTTCCATCGTCTCGAAACTAAGGAAAAGATCGTGGTCAGCATAAGCATCTTGAATTATCCACTCAATGCAGGCGTAGCCATACGTACCATGTGTTGATAACAGTTACTCTTGCTCATGGTGATGAATGAACAGACCTTATCGTGGCGTTTCACGTTGGGATGTGAGTGCGCTTGGTCCTCGAAGTCGAAGTGCAAGCGCGAAGCTTGTGTGGGTGACAAATCCGCGCGGTGGCCCACGCTTTGGCGCTCTCTCTGAGAACAAGCCAACCCTTGCGCATCCTCAAGCATCAACCTTGTCGACTTCAAGGTAACCTGAACAAAGACGATGAACGCAATCCTTTCGCCATGCCAAGGAGGAACAGCAGGGTATCCTTCTTGTTCCTCAAGAGATGAACTGATTTCATCACAGGCGTCACTCGTCATCTTCATTTCGCTCACCTTGCGTTCACGATTCTGACCAAATTCACATTAATATCGGTTAATTGTCAATGACTGGCTTTAGAAATCTACTAACTCGTTTGCTCCCACTGGGCCTTGTTGCACTGGGACTGTATTTTACTTTGTCAAAAAACAACCTCCCCCCAATCATGGCCTCCGCGCAGTCTCCCTCTTCGTTTCCCTTGCGAGTTTCGATCGCTGCAACACGCGAAGCCGTGAACACCGGCCAACCATGCGAGCTCGACATCACCGTTCACAACGACGATGCGGATACTCCGGTGACTGTGCTTACTTGGAATACCCCGCTCGATGAGTCGGCCGTGATTTTGGGTGTGTTCGAGATTCATGACCGCGAGACAGGGGACTTGCTTCCAATAGATACTATCCAATTTATGAGACAGCTTCCTCCGCCGCCAGAAGATCTTGCTGAAATTCAGCCAAAAGGGACAGCAACGACGCATGTCGTTCTGAAGGATGTGAATCTGTCTCCTGGGCACACATACACGATTCAAGCCAAGGGATGGTGGCAGTCCGTTTGGCGTATGACAAAGGACGAGGTCATTTCAAAGTATTTGGAGGACCAGTCCGGAGCGATCTCTGGGGACATCTTATCAAACACCGTAGAGGTTAAACAAGTAAGTAGATACGTCGCTGCCTTCTTTGACACATCTAACTTGTGTCCCTCTGTTCAGGGGTGATAAGAACGATTGGGAGAGGCTCGAGTCCGAATGGTCTAGGAATCGGTGATGGACTCATATTGTACTCTAATCTCAATGCAATGGAGCTTGTTAGAAGAGCTATATGTCCCGCACTGACCTGGAGCCTTTTGATATCAAGTAGTTTGCCGAACTTTGTCGTGCGTGTCTACTCGTTGAAAAAGAGCATAATATTAAGCGACAAGCGACCAGCGAACCCGGTTCCGCACCGGTCGTTACACCAAATCGAAAGAAGGTCACCTAAAGCGAATAAAACGTCCAGGCATGAGAATTGATGAACCCGACCCCGCAAGCGATCATGCTGTGAACTGTGGGGGCTGGGAACAGGGATACGAGGCACTGAGTAACACCATGTTCTCCAGCAACGAAATTCAATTCGGATTCGCGTTGCACTTCGTGGTCCCTTTTGCAAAGCGAATAAAGAGTTATCGACTCTGAGCTCAGAGAAAATATATCCCTGGATACCACGAGTCTCGGAATAGTTGTCTACATAGTACACAGCTAATCACCGGTTTTCACACCCGAACTAGTCAAAGTACCTAAACCACAGCAATGAAACTTTCGTCATGGCTTTGCGTAGCCACGGCGTCTCTGTTACCCACCAGTCTGGCCGATACTTTCACTGTCGAAACCACAAATGGCCTGATTACGGGCCATCGTGCCAAAGTAGCCTCAGGTGTCAAAGAGTTCCTAGGAATTCCTTATGCCCAGCCTCCGGTTGGTGAACTGCGATTTATACCACCGCAGCGGTATACTGGCAACAAGGCTTTCATCGCGTCTAAATTCGTAAGTCCAATATCGCCGCTTGTAGGACCTCAGCTAACGAATTACCTATTCACCAGTCCGCGTAAGCTCCGAGTCCAACCTTGTTCATACGAATCATGGGTGTGAGGGTACACCATTGACTGCTGTCTTAGCGACTGTGTGTTTACGCCATCTAAACTGGTCCCTTTCCCAGACGCCACTCTCAACTTTGCTAAAATTTTCACGGCATTCACTGGCGGCCTTGGGAATCCCCAGAGTGAAGATTGCCTGACCTTAAATATCTGGACAAGGAGCACGACAAATCAGAAGAAGCCAGTGTTGGTCTTCTTATATGGAGGGCGTATGGCACCTTGTTATCATAGGCACGTGTGATTGTTTGCTAACACGATACCATTTAGGATTTACAACGGGAAATACCAACACACCCTTCTACGATGGCCAATTTTTCTCAGATGCAGAGGATGTGGTGGTCGTTACTTTAAACTATCGGTTGGGCATCTTTGGCTTTCCAGGTGCTCCTGGTCAACCCCAGAACCTAGGCTTGAGAGATCAGCGATTGGCCATCGAATGGCTACGTGATAATGTCAAAGCCTTTGGTGGAAACCCAGAGAGGATCACCATTTTTGGTCATTCTTCTGGTGGCCTTGCTGCGGATGCGTATGCGTATGCATACAGGCAAGACCCCATTGTAGCTGGCCTCATCGCGCATTCCGGCACAGTTTTTAGTTTTCCTCTGAATTCAAGGGAGACTGCCGTAAGGCATTGGTACAACGCCTCTTCCCTCGTTGGCTGCGGCTCAGAGGGAGATGTACTGGATTGCATGAGAAGTAAGAGTGTGGAAGAGCTTAAAGCAGCCGCTGCTAAGGTTCCTCCACCGCCCAACACCGGTGTTGCACGCTCTCAGCCGGTGTTCCAACCAGCTCCGGATGGCGAAGTTATTTTTGACGACTATGATGCATTGGCTTCGCAAGGCCGTTTTGCCCGAATTGTAAGTCTATCTCGTTAAATAATATTTCACTGTCGAAATGATGCTAATGAATGTTCCTAGCCCATGATTCTCGGCCACACGGATCATGAGTCTGCATTTTACAACATTTCTGCTTGGGCCCGAGGCAACATTCTCACCGACGAGCAGTGGGCGCAGTTTGTCACAGACGTGTTCGGGTGTCCGACTATGAAAGCAGCGGACTACAGGACTGAACACAAGGTTCCTGTATGGAGATATCGTTACTTTGCCGATTGGACGAATACTCGTCTATTCCCCAACAGCCAATCTTACCACGGTGTCGATTTGCACATGATATTTGGCAACTCTTTTGGGGTTACTGGAGACCCCGAATCCTTTTCTCAAACAATATTGAAGAAATTGTTGCAGAATACGTGGGCTACGTTTGCGGCTGAGCCGTGGACTGGACTCAAAAACCGGGGATGGCCTGTTTATAACAAGAATAGTAAGTACGACCACGCCCTGTTTTTAGAATAGAGCTGGATCACTAACAACGGCGCACGTACTTAGGCAATACGTTGATCCGCTTTGGATACAATAATAGCCCAATCCCATCTTTCGTTAACCCAGTGACTTATGATGACGGTTGTCGTTAGTAAAAGGCTGTGGATGGACGATGAACGAGAGATTAAAATGATGTGGTTATTCATATGTGTCAATGATCCTTGCAGAACGGACTGATAAGGTTCGATATGAGGTATGCGATAATGACAAGAGTGACTTGCTGCCCAGAACATGACCAAATGGTTTGACGTCCGTGTCCTTGGCATAGACTCTGGCCCAGCTAGTAGTTAGCTTTACCCAACTGACAGGATATTGATGGCTTAATATGATTCTCGATCGTGACATATCTCCTTAGATTCAGTTCTTTGATCCAAAAGGCCTCTGGAGGTTTTCTTGAAGTTTATCTCTTGCAGCTCTGGTGACACTTCGCCAACCTCAGGCCCATATGGGTATTTTCTTTCGAGGCTGACTTCAAGTTAGACTACGAAGACGAAGCCTTATATATCATGCTCTTCGCTGGCACGCGTTAAGCTACATCAATCAAACTGTCACGCATTTGCCAGTGTTGCCATGTCTTCGTATTGGACCAGAGTTCCCTTGTTGGCAGTCTGCATCTTCTTTCTTACGAACTCATCGATCCCGTCTCTCTCCTCAGGGCTCAACAGCTCTACCAAATCTTCAGTCGACTCAGAGTCCCCATAATACTTTGAGTGAATAAACTTCCAATAAACGTCGTCGAGAGTCCAAGCGTACGTTGCCGCCAGGAAGAACCAAAAAGTGCCGTTGTCAAGTGTTTGAGCCATAGAGTCAGAGGGCCGGGGAGTTTCGAGCACGACACCGCTGTCGATTACATCCTGTTCACAGGTACGCAGAATCTCCAAAGAGAGCTTCTGGCGAGGAATATAATGCTCCAAAAAGTCATCGAATCCTGCTTCCCAAGTTTCCGGGCGAGCCAGCAGCAGCCACCATGGGGAGCACAGAGCAGATTGAACCGGAGCTGCATAGCAATATTCCCAGTCTACGACACCGAGGATGTCGAAGTCTGGATCGATGAAGACATTCGAAGGTGGTCATCGGCCAGCGATAAGAAGTAGTCGTTCGCGGTTTCAAAAGTGCCCTGTGTCGCAAGCTTATTGCGGGGAAAATTGGCCAGTCCAACCAATTCGTTCATGTTGAACGTAATCGCGCGTTTCTTGACCTCCCACGACCCTGAGGAGCCTTCTTGCCCGAGAGCCCCAATCTTCGAAAAGCGGCATCTCGAAAGCTCAAGCAAGACGCCCGCCATTGTTCGATAAGCCCAGCGGAGGATGTCATCACCAAGGTCAAGCTTCAGGCTGGGTAAGACCTCAGGGTTGTCTGAAGCCCGAAGATAGTCAGAAAGCGGGTTGCCCTCCACGAAGTCCAAGACAATATACGGTCTGCCGCCAAAGGTTCCGTTGCCCCATACTTTGGGAACAGGAATTGATGTGTTTTGGCAGAGATAATTCATCACCGCAACTTCATCGATGGTTTTCTCATGTCGGAACATTGACCGGCCCACAGCGGGATATCGCACAATAACATCCGGTCCCTCTAGAAACTTGACTCTGTAGCATCGGTTGAAGGACCCTTGTGAAAAGACCGCAGCTTCCGTTGGCTTCCTCTGGCAATGAATTGCAGCGAATTTGGCTGATTCTCGCCCTGTGTTATATTGATCCAATATTCGCGTCCAGACAATGAACCACGCGTCACACCGTTCTCGAGCCTTGTGGTCCTCCTCCATTGTCCGGGAGCTTGTTAGTTTCCCACCTTGGGTGAACAGAGAAGTTGAGTCCATTCCGGAGTAAAAGTGGGGAGTCGGGTATCAACAAGGGTGGCTAACCAGCCACCTGACGTGACGCCTGATTGGTGCAACTAATGGACCCCCGTCGGCTCTTCTAAGTGACATGTCAATATGGGGCATCATACCCCAAATTCACCCCCAAGCCTCAGGCTTAATACTAATCGCTAGTATGGGTTGGAAGGCAGATTGTGTACGGTTCTGTAAAGGGTATCATTATGTGTGGTACAAGAACTAGCGGTCTAATCTGTTATTTGTTCCAGTCAAGACTCGGGATAACATAACTAAATTTTTATGAGACCTATTGAAAAGAATTTCCGTAAACAATTCCGGGGCATTGTGGCGTGTTTCCCTGGAAAACTAGCAAACCATCTCGCTGGACTCCAGCAGCAGACAGTGTGCCAATGTGCCATTAGTGTCGGCAAGAATCCTCACGTTGCTGGCTCCGGTATATGCTCTGATATCATCAAAGAGCACCCCTATAATAGTCTATTGGAGTGATGTATGAGGCCTCCGTAAATAATTTTCCGGTAAATACCAAGCCCAGGCAATTCCCAGTTCAGTTGAGGGCAAACGCCCCTAAACCTCCCGGGTCTGAGAACACGCCGCGTCGTTCATCATAACCATAAACAGCGAAATCTTCGCTGTAGTCCAGTCCAAGATCGCCCTTATCGTCGACGTTCCAGTATCGAAACTTCGTGGTAACGAGAGCGTTAAACTCACCACACGTAAACCCAGGCAATGTCACGCTCACTGCGTTGAGAAATTATTATCATGGGCTTGTTGTTGGCTGCATGCATACCTTTCTGCCGCCTAAAATATCGTGTCCTTTGGAATTCACGTAATGTGTACTTCGCCCTGCCGTACCTCAAACGCGACATCGGGAAACCCGGCAGAGTCTAGTATCCTAGTAGCTGCTTTTCTCACCCTTATCCACGCATCTTCGCAGGTTAATGTACATGGCTCGGTATCGTGAAGAGAATTGTTATCGGTGGTCTTCGCTTGGACGGGCCCGTCGCACGACCTCCAAAGTGGACCATGGCAGACCTCCGAGGACTGGAGAAAGCTGGTCTCGAATGTTTCCCCATGAGGAACGATCCTTTCTTTTGGGCTCAAGCAGTAAGATATGATAGGTATTGTCGCTCTCGGATCCCTAATCTTAATGTTTATTTCGATAGCGGGAGTGAGCGCCGCACACGATTCTTGAAGGGTTTGGCACAGGCGTCACCAGGTATCATCTGCTCGCTCGCGTTTTAGCGTAACGATTAAGGTCGGAATGGGCACTTCGTCGGACGTCAGGTATCTCCGTCTTGGAACCGTCAAAGAAATAAAGCTTACGCCTATTTCCAGAATAATTTCCCGTAAATATGACTGATGGAGGATTGAGTTGTTCTTGTCAATCAACGGGGTCTCCAGGGACCGAAGTCATCATTGCCACGGGTAACCGAGCCAAGCGTGGTCCATCGACGTGCAGGCCCTCTTGAATAGCACTGCTGTGAGAAAGAGAAACTATGCATACGTTAGTTTTCGAAGAGGAGTTCCTCGACTTGTGCTGGACAAGAACACCGTGCAGTGACTGCTGCGGGTGGGAAGTGCGATGTCAGAATAACGCTTGCCGAAAGCTTGGTAGCCCACGGGAGCTAGTGGATCCGCTCCACTCGGACGGGTTCTTTACACAGTAGCTCTGCGCCAAGCATTCCATGCCAAGAGCAGAGCAAATGGGTGGTCTTCAGGAATCCACACAGAATTGCGTTTGAAAGGATCCAAGTAAAATCGATGTTTCCCCAGATAACCGCAATAATGATATGTATGCCCTGCAGTTTATTTAAGATAGATGGAGGATCTTGAGGCCACTTTCCCACGGTCCGTATAGTCCCACGAAGGTTGCAGTTCTTCGCTCTCTTCCGCGAAGGTCTTTTGACCTCTGAGCTCTGAGTGTCGTCTTAACCCGGAAGCATTGGTACTGTACTGTACAAAAAAGAACGCAGGGCCAAAGGACCCGTGTACAAAAAAAAAAAAAACCTCTGGGAACGTGCCCACTCCGCGGCCATATATGTTAGCGATGCTTCCATACTGATGTCGCCGAGTCAGGATATGGTAAGGGTTCCGATAGTAGCGCAGCCTGATGCCGGTTATTATAAAACTGGTAGAAAAGTGATTCGGAAATGAGAAACACATCGCAAATCAAAACAACCCTGTGCTCTTTGGATATCCATTGCAAAGTTCTGCAGAGTGCATGTGCGATGGTGCTTTGAACCGCTCAGCGAAGCAGCGATCTTGGTGAATGCACTCCGTACCTGTCATGCCCTGATTGTACGGAGAAAAGTTCGAACAAGCATTTGAGATTGAGTTGCGAGTTTCTGTATGTATCTATCTCGAAAGCCTGGTAGATTCAGCAAAAATAAAAGATAGTAACAAAGCCACAGCTGAATGCCATTGATCAATGATCATGAACCCGACTATGCAAGTGTGCGAAATCATTTTAATGCAGAAAAGGAAGACAGAAATTTCTAATGGGACGGGGACGTTGGATGCCAGCTTTGCCAAGGCTTGAGGTCTCCGCAAAGAGCAATGAAATTACATAAGCGAGCCCTTCTAAAAAGTCTTAGCAACGCTTGGCGAAACTCCCCAACAAAAATCCCGCTTTCACTGCCTCCAGAGTGCACTCCACAAAAAGGATGCGAGGAAACCTCACTGAAGCACAGCGCACATCTGACTGTGAGGCTTTTTCCGGATTCAAAATTCTTGCTCTCTTGAGTCATGTCTGTGCGAAGCGTTGCATGCTACGGAGTAACTAACCACATAGTTCCCGGTGAGAGAGACTTTTTGCCCCAAGGAGCTCAACCAAAATTTGCTGCATGTGATAGCGCAATTGTATGATGCAAGCGGTTGACTACTGATCATCTACTTATCATTCTCCGCAAGACATCATGACTACACTGCGTTTTTCAACTCTAGTTGCTCGCTGAAGAATTCTGCAAGGCGTACGCAGGAGAGGCCACGATGATCGGGACCTCCCCCGCCGAATACATCTTCATCCGTGCCTGTATCTTATTCCTTCACAATATTGTCCCCGCCAGCATCTTGTGCTGCGTCCAGTTGATACTCCAGCCCTATCTACCGCCGTCCCTTCGCGGCTATCGTCTTCCCTACGCCATCGAAATATGGCTCATCGCGGAGGCTGTCTTTTTCACTCTGGTCTTCGTACCCATCAGATACCGCCTCCAACAATCCCCGATCTACCATGAGCCTATGTCAAGTGAGGAACGGCAGAGATTGTTTCGGTACTGCAAGAGCCATATGTCGAACCCAGAGAGGTTTCTGACTGGCTGGTGCATGCTTTCAAAGAGCGAGCACGTCAGGCGCGAAAACCTCAAAGATTTT
This sequence comes from Aphanoascus verrucosus, assembly GCA_014839905.1. Taxonomy (NCBI): domain Eukaryota; kingdom Fungi; phylum Ascomycota; class Eurotiomycetes; order Onygenales; family Onygenaceae; genus Aphanoascus; species Aphanoascus verrucosus. The sequence goes on from JACRYM010000058.1 coordinate 118,397, forward strand.
ATCAGATGGGCGTTTTTCCATCCTGAGCGGTCTGAGGACCACCATGAGCCCGAGGTTGAGGCTTACGCCAACGATATAGAAAAGCTATTTGGAGTAAAACTCCAACCCGGACGAGCTAATGTGAAGAGTCTGGGGAGGTTGTTACATGAAGTGGGTGGCCTGCATCGCAGTCTATTGTGGTACACGGTAAGGAACCCCTTTCTCCTAATTACATGAGTCTGGAACTGATTTTCCTTGCTTATAGTGTGTCTCTGTAGTCGATACGTTGATGTTCTTCAAGATGCTGCACAATGGCTTCCATCTCCAGCGCAGTTCCCTGTCTCGCTTCTTTACTCTCTTCCCCTTCCGCCCCCTCGCGTTGTTATCAACGCACGAGTCACCCGCCAAGCATCTCACATACTGGCATCGTCCGCATACCTCCAAGGATCGTCTACCTGTACTCTTCATACACGGTATTGGTATTGGACTCTACCCGTATACCAAGTTTCTCCAAGACCTTACCAAGGAATCGGACCACAAAGATGGGGACATTGGAATCATCGCGCTAGAGCTTATGCCTGTGAGCTCTCGGATAACTCACTCAGCGTTGAAAAAGCAAGTCATGGTTCAAGAAATCCTGGAGATTGTTCGGCACCATGGCTGGAGTCGGTTTGTGCTTGTTTCTCACTCTTATGGATCCATCATCGCCGCCCATCTCCTGAAATCGTCTCTTACCGCTTCTTATATTGGACCTACCGTCTTCATTGACCCAATTGCATTCCTACTCCACCTGCCAGACGTTGCATACAATTTCACAGCTCGTCGACCTGTGCGAGCGAATGAATACCAGCTGTGGTATTTTGGAAGTAGGGATATCGGAGTTGTCCACACGTTAGCAAGGAGGTTTTGTTGGAGCGAGAATATAATCTGGAAGGAAGATCTTGGTCTCGACGCAGACAACAGCCAAGAAGGGAGAAAAGTTACTGTTGTCCTATGTGGCAAGGACCTGATCGTGGACACAGAAGCTGTGGGAGAGTATCTTACGGGTGCTTTGTCCAAGGAATCTGCAGCGTCTTCAACAAACATTTTAGAAGCCAGCAGCGACAAGGTGAAAAGTACATGGAAGACAAAACCCTGGGTGGGATCGGGACTGGAAGTTATTTGGTACGAACACCTGGACCATGCGCAAGTTTTTGACCTCAAAAAGACTAGAAAGCCGATTGTCAAGGCAATATCTGCATACTCGAGAACGGGTTGATCAATCATTACTGGATTTCTTGGAGCCGTCACGGAGCGGTTAGTTGTGTAAAGACATAGAGGGCAAATAGACAGTTTTTCCATATCCCCATCTGGGGCGTCGTATTTGAAGAGTAGACAGCCCATACTCTTTCCTATATGCATACAAGCAATATTGAAGCCACCAGGAAGCTCACACTTGCTCGTCTCAAACATTAAATTGGAAATCACCTATTTGAAGTTATCGCACTCAAGACCCGTCGTCATGTCGACCCCGTGAGAGATCAAACAGATGACCAATCTTGACCAAGCTGTCGACGGAGATCTGTCGCCCCTTGATATCAAAACCGCAACCAAGTTCTTCGTGATAATGAATCGCCAGTATCCCTTCTTCCTGAGCAGGAATAACATCACGAGTCCTATTGTCACCAATATACACTCCATGCTCCGCAACAAGCCCGTATCGGTCTAGAACTTCTCCAAAAAGTCCATCAATTTTCGACCTCCGTAGCTCATTCGACGTAACCAGGATGTCAATGTGATCCTTCAACCCCAGTTGCTCTATCGTCCACTCCTGAGCATCGTGCGGTCCTTCAGTTATCACCAGGACTGTTTTCTTTAGGTCTTTCAGCTTCTGCAGTAGATCCAGAGCGCCAGGTTTGAGAACGAGAGAGGAACGCAAAGCTTCCTTGTAAAGAGATACAAGGTTGTTTAGATACGACTCTGAAAACGAAACGTCTAGTCCACGTAGCAGGGCAGAAAATCGCTCCTTGCGGTACTCAGTGGAAGTCTTGCCGTCTGAAAAGGCATTCGCTGTCGTATTGATCAAAATGGCCTGATATTCTGATCTCAGCGTTTCGACAGAAATGGCACTGTGGCTCCTGTTGATCTCCTCGAACACGGCGAGAGAAGCCGCTGCAGAAGCGCGACGGAATTCATGGAGCGTGTCATCGAGGTCGAAACCAACCCATTCGACGTTCGATAGAAGGGTGCTTAATTCCGGATGCACCTCGACGAACATGGTGATATAGTGGTTGCCCGTTGTCGACTCCAAAGGACGTGCTGTAATACCCCGCGGTCAGAAGGCAGAGCGGGCAGGGATGTCGACATTTTTGATTAGGAACTTGACAATCGAAGATTTCTGGTAGTCCGGCGCAACACATACATAGAGTACCATTTTGCGCGCGTGCTTGTAAGTATCCCTTTCCATACTCCCGGATAACTTAGTAGCTGATTCTAGTATTTCGTGTTCGACAGATATCTGGCTATTGACAGTCTTCCTGAACAATAGTTGATTTGCTACCATGCAATATCAAGCCAGAGTATCCAGAGTGTTGGGATGTGGCCTGTGTCAATTAAGTTTTAAGTTCTGGTGCGTAGTTGTGCTTCATACTCATAGCCTTTCGAGGGTTTAGACGCCGACTGCTCGCGCAACTGTCGTACTGAAGCGGTGAATTTGGTGAACTTACCGGTGGCTCAAGTAAGAACTGAGCGGACAGAAGCCCTGATTTCCCATTCCCTCTGGCCATATATGTTTGTCATCCCTCGAACTTACTTGATATCGAACCTTTACCCAGAGATTCGAACGGCAAACGCAATTCCAAGGGTATGTTGAATGAGGTTGATAGGTAACTTGCTATGGCATGTCTTCAACAGTATTAGACGAGAATCCCCCGCCAGGCTCCAGTTTTTTCGAGCCCTTATTTGGGAGAAGCGTTCGCAGAGTGTATGAGATGGAGATCCCGTCTGATATACGATGGTGGCCTGACCGCAACCCCGGTGAGTCCCGCACCTATTGCACTGTGCGCATCAGTCTGAAAGCGAGGCGCACAAAATGTTCAAGCAATCCGGAACATACCTCTGCCCCTTTCCACGCTATGTCATCTCAAGCATGGCAAATTTTATCAGGACGCAGCCATGTCCTCGGAGACAGTGGCCAGCCACATGATACACCTGCTCAACCAAGGAAGAGACGCACAGCTCAAACCTGATATACGCAGTTCTAGCCAATCTGCTTGCTCGCTCTGCAGCTACGCGACCCTGCAGCCCACCCACAAACTGCTCTAACCTGTCTGCTTGTTGCGAGTTTTGCTTCAGCGTTGACAAATGGTAACCCCTGAAAGACTGGCTACTGACATTCTCAATGCCAACGCCGGCAGTCTAGACACCAATAAAATAGTTTGTCCGAGAGAAAGGTGTTGGATGGTCCGGCTTTGGATCGGCCAGCAGTCGAACCTCGAGAGGCAACGGGTTCCGGGAAGCTGCATGCACATCGAGATCCCGATCAGGGAACGGAGATTCTCAGCACATATGACCAGCTGAAAGCAGTCAGTGTGGGTGGCGGCCTCTTCGTTGTACCGGTCTTCGCCATGCTGTACTGTACGACATGGCTTGTCCCACAGGGCTCTATAGTCGTACAAGAATATGCCAGGAACCATCCCTCCGTTCCACAGCTAGGGGCACTGTCCAACCCAGAGGCAAGAGCTGGAAGCCAATACTCGATATTGAAGTCAATGGTTGCGAGAAACGTTGCCATTGCAACAGGACCTATCAGTGCTTGCTTGCGCGGCAGCGATGTGAGATATCACACAAGATGCGCGTCCCTGTCAAGAAGCAACCGTCAGTGGTGTGTACGGACACATCTCCTGCATTCATATGTCGGACCATTATCAGAAGTTTGCTGTGTCGCCACCAGTAGGAGGAGGAGCCGTTGACGGTGCATCTAGAGAATCACTCCTCATCAGTTGCATAAGATTTGGGAAAAGAAGTATTGTGCTCCGTGTCAGGCACTTCACGATAGAACAGGCCACTCAAGGCAACAGTGTTTCTCCCTCATCAGGAAATCTTGGCTTCAACAACGACCATTGAGTTTTCGGGAAAGCAAATCACAAAATGATGTAGAAAGCATACAAGGGAATGTCGCATCTTTAGCGGAAGATACAGAGTGCATCGCACATCTAATGTTGAGTGTAGTAGTCGTAGTTGACTGAATCTGGAAAACTGTCGCGTGCTCAGATGGGTTATCAGCAGATTTAGAGAGATGTGACTCGAACGATTGTGCTGTTCTTCTTCCAGAAGCCAAGCACCCCAGCTTCCTGCAAGCAAATCAAGCATTGATATTGGTTTGAAGCTTTCTCTCGTCCAAACCTCAGACGACAAGGATGAAGCCGTTGTTGAGTGCCAGGCAGGCAGATTGTTGAAACAGGTACAAATCTCTGCTCGCCTCAGGGTCGTCCATCATTGCGTGTCGCTGAATCAACCCCCGCCAAGCCCATCTCCGTCTGGTATCACCACCATCAAGTCCTGTTCGTCGTCAGCATCAAGGTGTGATCATGTCTGTGCAGGTTTGGGTAACAGTCGAAGACATGGGAAACGAAAACAATGGCCGTCTTGAGTGTGAACATGGGCTGAAGGGATCGGGACTCGGCAGAGGTAACCACAGTGGGTGAATTGACACCTTTTACGAGTGCTCCCCAGATGACATGGCTTTTCGATCGCTTCGATCCTGGCTTTCTCCTCCGCCATGCATGACATATCTCCATGCCAATGTCGCGATGGCCAGGGATGTCTATAGATAGCAAGCTAACGGAGAATCTCGGAGTTTAGAGAATTTAACCGTTTAAGCTTCAACCTAAAATTACTGCGAACTCAGAAGACGGAGCGAAGGAGAAAGTGTTTCGATGATTATGTCAATTGACGGGCTCTCTCTGTGTGTGGGTGTTTCCGGCGAACGGGATTGTGTCAGACGAAGATCCTGCCATGCCCTTTCGCGTATCAGACCAACACTGCAGGTCGCTTCGATTTGGAAGCGACTCCTGCACTAAACACGATCGGATCATGCGTGCTGACTCGCTGCCAGCCGGTGGGATGGGAGACCGAGACTGCCTTGCGCACCCATTACTCGGGGTCTGGTGGAGTGCAGATAGGGCTCGTCAATTGCAAGTAGCAGGGCACGTGGGGGACAGCACAGCGACAGAAGGCACTCCGCGGCCGCACGTTGACGGGAAACGAGCAGAAATGGCAGGAAACAATCCGCCGACTGCAAAACTGCAAAATTTGGGAGCTCGCAAGGCAGTTTTTGCTCGTGTGTCGCCGCTCCCCAATCAACGCGTGAAAACTCAGCAGGCGCGAAGTAGCCGTCGCGCAATCGATCTGGAACGTGCTTTGTGTCAGCCCTCCCATTGGCTCCCGCGCGGCCCAGACACGCCCGGGCCCGCTCCACGGTGGAGCATCTTGGCGTTAGGGATGCGAACTTGGCACGCGGCGGCACGCCTTGGCGCACAACCCACGTCCGCCAGGCAGGAGCGCTCGTTGGTTGTGCCTGCCTTCCACGAGGCGAAATCCCAGAAAAGAAACCACGCTCCGTCTCCATTCGCCGCTGCTCCTTCCTCGCATGTATAAAGAATCTCTTCGGTCCTTCCTGTTCGACTCGCTTTCCTTTCATCAATCAACGCTCACTGTTTACTGTTTACTACTTATCCCTCTGTACGCTCTCGCGCCCTCCGCCTTTCCTCTCCATTGAGGTCAAGGCCCTTCTCCCTTCTTCTATATCCTACCATTGCTAGGAGAGACTGAGAGAGAGAAAACCACCGTCGAGATGGCCGTCCTTGCAAAGTACGACTGGATCATTGCGATCATCTCCATCGCCTTCTGCGCCAGTTCGTTCGGTAACGGTGCCAACGATGTCGCCAATTCTTATGCCACTTCCGTGGCTGCTCGCACCCTCACGATGCCGCAGGTCGGCTTCCTCTCCATGGTCACGGAGTTCGTCGGTGCCGTCGCTCTCGGTGCCCGCGTCACCAAAACCATCAAAAACGGAATCATCGATATCAACAAGTTCAAGCCTTCGCCCGCTACCTTCATCTTGGGGATGGGCTGCGCTGAAGTCGGCAGTGCCTTCTGGCTGATCCTCGCAACCGCCTATGGATTCCCCGTGTCCACCACCCAGACCGTCGTCGGTGCCCTGATCGGTGTCGGTTTCGCGGCTCAGGCCTCTGTCAAATGGGGCTGGGCCGATGGCTCCGTCTCGCAGATTGCCGCCTCCTGGGGTATCGCTCCTCTCATCTCCGCCGCCTTCTCGGCCATCATCTTTGGCACCATCAAATACTCCGTCCATCACCGCGCTGACCCGCTCAAATGGGGTCTTCGCATGATTCCCTTCTACCTTGCCCTCACTGCCGCCATCCTCTCTCTCTTCATCATCGTGGAAATCCCCAGCGGCCAGTCCTTCGAAGAATTCGGTGTCGGCAAGATGTGCGGCATCATCCTCGGCGTCTTCTTCGGCTGCTTGGCCATTGCCTATACCTTCTTTATGCCGTACTTCCACCGCCGCTTGGTCAAGGGAGATGCCCGCCTCCGCTCCCGTCACATTCCGCTCGGTCCCTTGCTCTGGAAGGATGACCCATGGCTCTACTGGCCAGCCCCCGCCGATGGTGAAGTCGTCGCCGACTACTACGAAAACTCTCATGCCGGCCAAGCTCTCACTCAGGACGATCTCAAGAAGGAGAATGGTGAAACCGCCGACCCAGCCACCTTGGAAAAGGGCCCTTCGACGCCTGCTGAAAGTCCTCTTGCCGCCAAGCAGCACCTCGAGCCCGAGGAGCGATTCTTGGCTCCCTATCGACACCTCCCCACGTTCCATCCTCTCCGCCTCATGTCTTACGGCAAATATCTCCTCCTGCAGGGTGTGACCCGCGACTGCGTCTCCCACTCCTCTGAAGCCCTCGCCGCCACTCACGCTCGCGCCGCCCGCTACGACAACCGCGTGGAGCATCTGTGGACGTACGCCCAAGTTGCCAGTGCCATGGTCATGTCCATTGCTCACGGTTCCAACGATGTTGCCAACGCAGTCGGCCCCTGGGTGGGTGCCTTTGAGACCTTCAAGTCTGGCGCCGTCGAGAGCAAAACTCACACTCCCATCTGGATTCTCGTCATCGCCGGTTTCCTCCTCGGTGCTGGCTTCTGGTTTTTCGGATACCACATCATCCGTGCGCTCGGCAACCGCATCACGCAGATGTCGCCTACTCGTGGTTTCTCAATGGAATTGGGTGCCGCCATCACTGTCCTCCTCGCCTCCAGACTCGGTCTTCCTGTCAGTACCACCCAGTGCCTCACTGGCGCGACCGTCGGTGTGGCTTTGATGAATTACGATGTTGGCGCTGTCAACTGGCGCCAACTCGGATGGATCTTTGGCGGCTGGGTCCTGACTCTTCCTTGCGCCGGTTTGATTGCCGGATTACTCATGTTGATGGCTCTCAACACTCCTCACTTCTAGATCGCATGCCGTTTTTGTTGGGATTTCCTTTATACCAGCGTTCATATTCGTATCTAATACCCCAATTTTTCACATCCTTCGTTGTGTTGCATTTTTGTCCATAATATCTTTCTTTTTTTCAATCCCATGTTCTTTGAAAACAAAATTTCTGTTGGTCCGCTCACTCTGCATTTTGGGGATATGACGGGAATGACCCGGGGCGAAAAGTTGACGGCCATGTATGGAGTATGTACCTTCTGTTCAAAGAGCGCTTACCGCTTGAATACTTGCCTCGAAGCTCCCTTCATGGACATAAAATAACTCAGAGTCTGCGGTATATACCTCTCGCTCTCAAGCAATTGAATATTGAACGGTCAACGCGTATTCCGTATCTTTTCATTGTCGTGTGGTCTCGATGCCCAGAAGCTCGACCCCGTTTTTATCCTTGTCTCGCCTGTTTTCAGCTCGGCAGAGGGTCTGGTGGACCGTGTAGTGTGGAGGGTTCAAGGAAAACTTTAACCTCACATTGACTTGAAGTCAGCCAAGCCGGGCGCTGGCCGTCTGTCCACCTCTTCTGCTAGGAACTGGCTTTACGGACGAAAACCGGTCTGAAGATCGCGTTCGAGGGCCAAGTCGTACATAGTAAGCTGGCCTCTAGGCTGAAAATGCCAATGATGTCGATAACAAGAGCCGACGAGTCGATGGTGCAAGCAGTTGATGGTTTTGATGGCTTGATGGTTTGACGGCGGATGAGTGGAGGTCAAATTAAGGTTGAGGTTCAAGCGAGGTCGTCCCACAGACCGATGGCTGACTAACCGACGACTTCGTCTCCGCGTCTGCGTCCAGCCTTCCACCGTGTCTCACGACAACCACAGGACGAGGGCGGTTGCCTGTGGTTCCGTACAAAGCATTGTGTCGCTACCGTGCGTAGCTCTTTTTGTCTTTATGATTGAATCGCGTTTATCCGGTTGAAGTTGATACACATGACTGCGGACAGTGTTTTGATTTCGCAACTGACGACCCTTAATTGAAAAGACTCGCACCATCATAAAAATTGCAGTCAAAGAAAACTATTGATACACTGTCTACTGTGCAAGGTATATGAAGAAAGGAATTGCTGCAAAACGCTAAACCGCTTCATAAATGTGAAAAAAACGACTGATGAAAGCCAAACACCAACCAATGCCTTGAGATCCGACGAGCAGCGACAACTGGGCTAGAAGAATGGTATCAAGCATTGTTGGCACACGAGAAAGCTGATCCGCCGGAACCCTCGTGAATTGCTCTTCCTGAGACATAAAGGCCGGCTCCGCACTGCACGACGCCGTGTTAGCGATTGCCACAAAAACTTGAAGGATTGGGGTCCTTACAATCACAGCACCAACACTAAATACGAAAAGATTGACCACGGTGAGGAACATCTTTTTCTTCGATGACGTGTATTTGCCATAATTCAAATACAGCCAGAAGATTCCGCTGAGACCATCTGTTTGCGTGCTAAAGTCAGTACGTGTCTCGGAGCATGAGTTCGCATGCTAGAGCACGGTGTGCCACTTACATGTAAACCAGCTGGCAAATAGAGCGCTCTGAAGGTCTATGTTAGCATCTGTTATCCTGTTAAAATATTGCGATGAGCTTACAATCAGACTCAATAGGTTGTTGAACACCGGAATTGCCTCTGCAATAATCCAGGCAATCACCCACAGAAGCACCGTTAAACCGACCCACGTTCCAATAGAAAGGAAGTTCCGTTTCGACATGTGGTTAGTTTTGCGGAACAGTCGTACATAAATGTACTTGACGGCGACGTGGCCGTTAATAACACCGGCAATCACAATCTGACTGCTGTTAGCGACCTCCTATCAGACACAACCACACTGAGGTTAACTTACTGTCGGCATCGCAACTCCATAGGCGATTTTTCGTATAACCGGACCAGTCGATCCCAGGGCTGGCGAGGCAACATCTCTGCCCGCAAATCGATAAATCACCACTGCGGAAACCGTATATAGAATGGTGTTTGTGATTTGGAGCAGGTATAGAGCCTTGCTATAATCTTCCGGCTTTTTCATCTCCGAAATAAAGCCAAAGAAAGCAACATGTCCGGCTATCAAATGTTAGTTATTCGAGCTTGAATCACGAGCCACACAGGAGGGCATACCATAAGCGAAAGTGATGTTTGTGACGGAAATGAAAGCACGGTAAAAGCTCGTCTGAGTTGTCGCGTCGACGTGCTTTCCTGGATGCTGGATGCCGACTGCGACCATGGTGATCATTACGGCAGCGAAAACGCTGACAAAAGCTATTGAGATTGTTAGCATCCCCCCCGCGTGTCTATGTCTTGAATATGGTCACATACAGGATACCGATAGCCACGATACGTTCTTCAGCGTCCTCGGCAGGGTCAGAACAAGGGAGATGATCATTCCCATTACCCCAAATACGATGCTGCATGTTCCGTGCTCAGTGAGGACATTCATCATCACGCTGAACGTAAGGACGTGGCTGCCCATGACAAAAACGAGGAACAGAATTTGCGCTCCTCCAAGGAGCTCCCGTCCGATGCGACCAAAGAGGATCTCTCCGGCGTCTGCCATGTTGTGGACATGCGGATATCGAATTTTGAATTGACCAATGACGTATCCGGTGTATGTTGCCAACATACCCATTCCAACAATGAGGATGATAGCAGGCACGAGACCCAGAGTGGCCACTGCGGAGGGCAGTGAGAGAATTCCGAGCGAGATTGTTTCGGCGATCATGACTGCGATGGTTCAACACGTTAATCATATATTGCATATCGAGTTGTTGCGGTATACATACTCATCCCACATTGCCTGCGAAAGGGAGAAAGCCGTTAGCGTCATATCCTGACGATTGGAAGTGATCATGCTTACCACCAACTCATCACTTTGTACTTGACTTCTGCGAACTCTTCATCGCCAAAAGGATCGTTGTTCTCTGCACCATAAGCGCCCAGTGACTTGACGCTCTCGGTGTCCTTCTCTTCATCCACCTGCCCATCGACAAAGGCATCGCGACCCATGTCGAAACTGGGCTTTGGCGTCTTTTCCGCTACAGCTGCCATGTTGTTGAAAACCTGCTGAATAGGCCTGCGGTTCTGCAGGCGTTTCGGAAATATGCAGTGGAGAAGAGGGAAAGGCGGGCGATCAGCCGTCGAAGCAGTTATGTATATATAGCGCCACTCCGAGCCACCGCTTCTACAGGCGAAACCGGACCGAATCAAGGACATTATCTCCCACGCAGATTTTGACTCCGGGACCGGATGACGGTGATAAACATGGCCATCCTCGGAAGTCCTGCGCGGAGAAAATGCGGTTGTGGCACCGGGGGGGCAGATCTACGGAAGCTTCCACGTTTTTCACCGTGCACAAGTTTTATTCTGGAAAACCTTGAGCACGCAATCGTCTGATTTACGGTTTTTGACGTCAGGGTTGCCTTTCCGACCTCCTCATTGGAGAGATACCTTCAAAAATTCATGAAGACTTGCCGGCTTTATCCACGGATATCATCGTGAAGGCTGAAAGAGTCAGGAAAACCTTCCGCCTGCCCTAATGCCCAAATACTATGTAGTCATTTCTACCGGACTTCTCTGATGCAGCGTAAGGGTTGGAAGACATTTGCCTACGACCCCATTAAAACACTTTGCGCGCCGGACTACCTTTTTCTGGTCCTAGATAGGGTGCCTTCGCGATCTCCCCACGCGGTATAAGAATCTGGAGAAAATGGGGCGCTTGTGTTGCTAAGTTTTTGACATGTACATGTACCTCACCACAACTGGGAGGGCTGCCTATCCTGTAGCGATACTTTTCGAATACCCGGGGTTTCTGGGGTAGGGCAAAGTTATGTTTATCAAGGCCACCGGTGGGCTCTTGAAGGTATTCCCTGAAAACCTGTTGATATAGTCAATGCACAACCATGTCGGCGGCCTTACGGGTCAGATATCCATTTCAACATTCTCACTCCAGAATACTTCAATCACGTCTCCTTATATCAGTTGCCATCCTTAATAATCCCCCAAAAGTGACCAAGCATCAAGGTAAAGTTGATCTGGGATTAGATTTCTCAGGGAGCTGTAATCATACAGAGCAGCAGAGGGCACCGGAAAGCTTCCGCCGTAGAAATCACGCTACTTTGTCCAACATGGGATAGGTGAACTGACTCAAGCTTGCATGGTGCGTTTTGTGTTCAAACGGTCGGCACGAAATGCTACGTCCCATTAACTGAACGAGAATCAGTCTCCGGCAGCCAAAAAGTCGATCCCCTAATAAAGAGGCACTCATACGCGCCCTATGGGGAACATTTACTGAAGCTCGCGGTATCTGTTGAGACGCCTCAACGCTCGGTCTTCGCGCCAGGCGCGGCGGCGTACGGAGTAAATAAGCTTCTTCCAGAACATTTTCGTGGCGCTCTCCACTTAAAGCTTTCAGCTGGCTTAATATGGCTAGCGCAATAAAGAATCACCGGGATCGGCGCGGGCTGCCGGAGGATGGGAGACTTTTCACCACTCTTGAGTCTTGCACCATCGGGCGGCAGAATAAGTCCCACGCTGACTAAGACACCCGTGACTTCTTGCCCGTGCATCTACGGATGGGGCTGCTTCCACCGGTTGTTAGGACTTCAGCTTGACGCCCGTCCGCCAAATTCGCCAGGATGCCTCGTGCAGTCAAAGGTAAGGGCTCGTCGCTATGTACAGCACATAGCTACCCAGAAACTATAACTTACCCGTCGGACCTTCAGGGGTGTTGATCGAATGCGATCCGTCTGTCAAAGCCATCATCCTCAAGTACGACGAGGAGAGGCATGATTACATTGTTGAAGATCTGGACGATGACAGGCACCTTGTGGTGAAGGAGAGTCAGCTACAGAACCTTAAAGTGCGATTGAGTCAGGTATACCCGTCTCTTATCTTTCCGTGGCCGACAATTTGGTTGAGTGGGATAAACGCTAATAAGGCCGTGACGTTCCAGGAGCTTGACGAGAAGGTGATGCAGCCGGAGGAGTCGGAGTCTGAATAAACGGCTTCAAGAAAGTTCAATACTCTCTCTATATTGCTCACAATGATAGCACTCCGTCCTGCCCCTTGCCCTGCGAACATGGTCGTCGGAATATACCTGTTCGGGTGCTGAAAGAATAAACGTCTAGTTGCAACAAACCGCTCCATTGGCAAAAACCGTATGTCAGATGGGTTATCTCCACATACCGTCTTTGGGAAAAAGGACATTGGGTCTCATTGGGATCGGGACACATGGGAAAAAACCGTGGTCGTGCTGGGACAAGAATCAAAGGCATGAGGCTATGATTTGTAGAAGATCCGCTTAAAGATGTTGGCCGTTATCCTCTCGAGTTTGTTCTTATTGAGAAACGCCCTTTCTCATGTCCCGGTATTTGGCGTTTTTAAGGGACGAAACGAGCACCACTCAGTGCCTGATCTAGTTGCTTCCGGCACTGAATCGTCGACAAAGTGTTCCTTTTGGTTCTGACCAGGTACATACATACATACCGTCATCATCTTCGAAATACCACAATCTGCTTCGCCTAATCTATTTGACTCACCACATTTGAAGACGTCTTGTAAGTCTCAAATTGCAATTTGCCGGTAGTTGTTAAGACAAATAATTGTAAACTCGTCGTATGAGACTCATTCAGATGCTGCTATACAGCGAGATTGGATGGGCGTAGCCGATAACCAGAAAGCCGAGGTCCAACTCCCGCCCAAAGCTTCACCTCCACACGCAAAACGACACACAAAGGAGGCTTCACCACGGTTTTAGTAGATAAATAATGGCCAAACTCCATGTGGCTCACGGAAGAAAAAGGGCTCGACCTCCATCTTATATCTCCTGTTGGGCTGTTTTTCGAATCCCCTCGCTGCGGTTAAAGACAAAACGAGTCTTACACTGGCACTTGATTCCCACTTCATCTATCGAACATGACAGGCCACAATTCCGCTGCGGCGTCGTATAATGCGAAGCACTTCAACATCACGTTTCCCAGAGAATATGTCGCGCACGTGGAGACAAATAGGGCTGACAAGCTAAATTCCTTCTTCGAAGAGTACGTGACTTGACTCGTAGGCGGAACGTCCTGTTTTCCCTGCTGTACTAACATACCGTCCGCTGAAATAGCATGTGGGTTGAACTGCGCCAAATCTTCGATCAGCTGTCCGCCGACCCCAACGTTCGTGCAGTCCTTCTCTCCGGTGCCGGCCCTCGCGCTTTCACAGCAGGCCTCGACGTCAAGGCCGCATCGCAGGGCATTCTCGGCGGCAAAAGCGGAATAGGAGAGGCGGACCCAGCTCGAGTTGCGGCCAAGCTACGACGCAACGTCGCTAGCTTCCAGGATTGTATAACTGCGGTGGAGAAGTGCGAGAAGCCGGTTATCTGCGTGATGCATGGAATCAGTTACGGTCTCGCTATTGATTTGTCGTGCACAGCAGACGTCCGGATATGTTCAAAGGACACCCAGCTTTGCGTCAAGGAAGTGGACATTGGTATTGCTGCAGACATTGGTACCCTTACACGACTTCCAAAAGTCGTGGGCCATTATGGATGGGTCAAGGAAGTGTGTTTGAGCGCGAGGGTATTTGGCGCCGACGAGGCGCTTAGAGTGGGTTTTGTCAACTCCGTATATGATAGAAAGGAGGATGCGGTAAATGCGGCCATTAAACTTGCTGGGTTAATCGCGAGTAAGAGCCCGGTTGCTGTGCAAGGAACAAAGGAGCTGTTGAACTGGTCGAGAGATCATAGCATTCAGGATGGTAGGTCACTGGCTCCTTCCACAACACATATGCTCGCATCACAGTGACATGACTTTGTGCTGACTACTACACTCCTAGGACTTCGGTATACCGGCGTATGGAACAGTGCTGCTCTACAATCTATTGATGTCCCGGCCGCACTGATGTCTGGGATGGAGAAACGTACACCAACATTTGAGAAGCTATGAAGCAGGAGAAACGGCAAAACGTCACTCACCTTGGTCGACTTGGAAATCACTCGTGAAGAATAGGGTGGCACGGGTAATAGAATATTCGATATTTCTTTTGCGGACCCGTGATCGCTCTGCTTGGTGTATCTTGATCGTTAAACCAGAATAACATTATAATCATGCGAGAAAACCGTTCGATAATGATTCCTCAAAGTTATGGTCTGTATAGCACACAATCATCATCATACCAAAACAAAACTGGAGTTGGAGGCCGTGCGCAGGTTAACCGCAGCACCCCTTTATCGACGGACGTGCAACAAAGGAACTGGCCAGCCCCTAAGCAGCCTTAAGGCTTGTACTTGCGGTACGGCAGTCCCTAGAAGCGATAAGGATATGGCTTAGCTCCTCACTATCGGCCAACACCTCCGTACAACAGGCCACATAACGGCTCTACATAGCTCTACATAGTAGACCTTGGGAAGGGAGCATACTAAGGAGTAACGCAAAGAGATTCCCATGGAATGGTGTATGTCATTTTTCCTCCCCCCGCAAGTACTGTAATCCTAACAAAGGTCAGTGGCTATTATCGTTGCTAGTCGGCCATCCAGCGAACCCCAAAGCCAGCATAGGGCCTATATTTGTGGATCCATCCTCCTGAACACACAGTTCTTCCATGTCACGTAGAATAATATCTATATATACACCCGCGCGAGAAATATGGAGAACATGGGCAATCGCCCGATGGATTGCGAGGAGTCGAGACGAAGGCGGCTCAATTTCCTGGTGGTCCGTGTAGAGCGTCCGAGGATCGTTAGGAAGTAGGCCCTCCCTGTTGGATGGATCACTGAAGCTTTTGATGTCGTAGGAGTGAGGCTCATTTGGGATTGCTTCGAAGTAGATATTGAAACAACTAAATTCCAAACGAAGTTCCAAACTAAGTGTTAAGGCATTGAATGGCCTGTCGATATTCACACCGTTAATCATGGAGGAAATATCGCAATCGAACATATCGAGAATTGCCAGGGCAGTCGTTTGCAATTCGCTCTGAGTACGCATGTTGATTTAATCATGGATAACATCATGTCCAAACAAGATGACTTGCCAGATGGGGATCTCTATCACTTTGGGGAAGCGAACGTAGTATTATATGTGCCTCTTCCAGAAAACCATATGGGAGTTGGAGAATATTGCCTTTATCGTCTCGAGCTTCATTGCCATACTGCTCTCTACGACGGCGTTGCTCTAATCGATCAAATGCATGCGAAATGGCACAACGATGGTGATCTCGCAGTAAACACAAACTTCGAAGAGCAGACAAGCGTTGCGGTGTCGCTGTGATCTCATGCAAAGTATCCAGGGCCCTCTGGACGGCCGAGAAATGTGCGGGGGATGGCTGCGGTGTCTTCGCACAAGTGCTCTAGACTGGATACGCCAAAGTAAGCATACATGAAAATACAGAGGCAACAGCACGGGACGCACGCGGTAGGTAAAAGTTTCTCGAGGATAAAGTCTGCAAAGGCAAACCTTCTCGGCCAGATTCGTATCATCCAAGTCTTCGTCTTGTTCGCCCCTAAAGTCAAAGGCCAGGCTTCAAAAAATGTGCGTAAAAACCTATCCTTAGATAGGTCAGTCAAGGAATACTGGTAAGTAGACTGGAGAGGCAATGGGCTATTGTATGGGCGTGCTTCCTCGTCCTTAAATTTGTCAATGATACGGTTAAACCTGCACCGAGCGTTGTGGCGTATATCTACCGGCAATGCTGGGTGGCTATGACCTCGTGTGATAGCATACTCCAGAAATTGCCGATGGCGGTGGAATGATGCCATTTGGTTTGAGACTATCTCCGTAGCGACGCTTAAGTGACTCCCATAAGAAGCCCCTTAGTAGCCAAAGGACCCAGCAAAGCGACGCTTGTATCTGCCTTCCTAAAGGGCACCCTTCTTGAGCTCCTCAACAGGTCCTCAATTAGGCGCTGCCGCGAATTTCCAAGCGACAATCCCAGTCATTTGCCAGCGGTCCCTGTTTGATTCTTGTGGTGCCCTCCCCTTTAAGTTAACCTGTCGTGGGGATATTACTCCGGAAGGGTGCGGGACTTGTATGTTCCAAAGCTCCAATTCCGACTGCGATGCGGAGTACTATGTACCCGAGTGTTCTCGCGCTTTTGTCAATTGCAAACGTACAAAGCTCAATGTGGTTTAGAATAGCATTCATGAGTGAGCTATTGCTAGAAATATGATGAATGGTCCACAAGACGGCGAAGTGGAAGATAGAGAGCGAAGTTGGACGGATGGAAGACTACGGAGTAAAGCCAGGGGACGTCGTGAAGCCATCGATTTAACCTTGGAAGTGAAGTTTCCTCGGTTCGGAGAAACTAACTTAGCCAATAGGTAGCTAGTTAACTTAGTAAACCTTCTAACTAGTGTACAGTACATACGGAGTACTGTAGGTTAGTTACTCCGTACTCCGCAATTAATGAATTAGAACTTTGTTATCAAGAGTCGCAGCT
This sequence comes from Aphanoascus verrucosus, assembly GCA_014839905.1. Lineage (NCBI taxonomy): Eukaryota > Fungi > Ascomycota > Eurotiomycetes > Onygenales > Onygenaceae > Aphanoascus > Aphanoascus verrucosus. Next base: position 135,322 of record JACRYM010000058.1, read on the forward strand.
CTCATTGTTTGTCTTTCAAGATCCATCATCAAATGAACAATTTTCTTGCCAACCACCGCGATGCTCCCCCATTGATTCCAACAGTTGATTCACAGCTTTCATCGCATCGTCCCTTCGAAATGAATCGGGCCAGCCGTGCTGCCGATAGAGTTGCCTGATGTATTGAATGTCCAAGTCGGTTCCCCATTCCTCCGTCTGGGAGCGGACTTGTTCCTCGCTGACCTGTTGGGGTCGTTCATCCACGCCGTCCGCTTCAATCGTGAGCCTCCGCAGGCACGGAATAAGCTTCAGGCTCCGATATGCCTGCTTGAGCTCGTTGAAATAGGACTCAACATCCCGTGGGCTAAGTGTCTGCATACGAATCATGTCTTCGATGATTTGACCATGCTTTGTATCCAAGAAAAGTTCTCGACCGCCGCTTTCGTGGCCCTCCGCGATGCAACAAACGTGATTGAGATCGAACTCTTCGTCTTCAAACCAGAGACCTAGGCCCTCCTCCCTAAAGTCTTGATTCTCAAGATACTGGCGAGGAGAGGACGTATAGTCTATTAGTCGCGATTTGTAATGTATGTATGCCGTGCCACTTTTGAAGTAAGGTAGCCGGCGGAGGACCTCAAATACAAAGTCGGATTTGGCGCCAGGACAAAGTTCCGATGTCAGGCCAGGCCACCCGTCGGAGGGGGGGATTTTAAGGTCCGCTGGGTTGTAGTGTATTGTGGTGAGAAACCTGTAGAAGTCCAGAAAGATTGCCGCGAGCTCCTCGGGCGTGTATGGTGGAGTGTCAGACGCCGCATAATCAGAATCCGCAGATGAAAGCGACGGAGACGGAAGGGTATCTGCCATTGTAGGACGTGTCAAATATGTTCATGCGTTTGCCTTATCACGATGTCGAGGCGCTCGTCTGTCTAGCAAAAAAAATGCTAGCCACCGCTAGTGAGTTGGTCGAGATTCTTTTCTCCGATCCGACATGAAAGTTATCATGGATGCCTTGCCTTCATCACAATCCCTTGGTCGTGATCATTATTCGTTCACTTCAAATCTCCCATGTTCATGGCCTTCCGCTTCGCCATCTCGTCGGCCTTTCATTGAACGATCTTATATTGTTTCAATGCCGGAAGGCATGCCCTCGACTGCAACGTTAGAAATCATTACCAATGCCAGTACGGAGTACTCCAGGGTGTGCTTGTAGCGACCAACTTTTCATTGGCAAATGTTACCAACAGACTGGTAGGTACATGGGGGACGTTACATCAAGTTTTCGTTCTGAACGGGGGGCTTGTCAATGCTCCGAACAACCGATATTTTATGGTTGATTTGCCGACCCTGGCTCGCGGCACCTGCTTTTGTCAACTGGCATAATATCCACGTCCGCAAGCGCATATCCAAATGTAACAGCCAAGGATCCCACCTCGTCTGGCTTACGGCAGGTGTTGAGTTTTGTTGGAACAAGATACAGTAATTTTACACTGTACCTACAGCAAGCTGAGGATATTCCACCGTTCTATGTCTAACTATATGTATGTACACTATGTGCAAACGTGTGGCTCCACATGAAGAGAACGTAGGATGCAAAGGACCTGGAAATCGCCTGGCATCAAGTTCCGCCCTTTTTTGACAGTTCACCTTGTGCTTTCGAGGTTGGTAACGTGTTGGGTCTAGGCCCAGTCACCGATGCCAGGTGCCGAGTTCCAAGCGTTCTCCCATGACAGGCATGGCCATTCCGCAGATTCTCCTTATTTGACTGGCGCCCGTACATTCCGGCCCGCGATATGAGTGACAGGGCCATAGTACTTGTGCCGTGCCACAAAGACGAAGTGAATCCCAGCGCCGACCAAGGTTGCAATGAAAAGAACCGAAGCCCAATTGAAGTTGTCCGGCGTTACAGGGCTGTACGTCGGCCAGAATGTCCAAAAGAAGGCCCATAATGAATAGGCGACGGCCGCCGCATTGATCGGAATACCAAACCTACCTAGCGAGAAGGTGGCCGGTGGTAGCGTCTCTGGATGGGCAATGCGGCGCCATAAGATGCAGCCAATACTGAGTGAGTAACATTGGAGCAGAGCCACTGTAATAAGTGAAGTCATGGCGTAAAACGCGACAGGACTGCCGATATATATTAAGCTGAGGGAGGCGCTGGTAACGCTGGTGACGATGATTGCATTTTTGGGGATGTGGCGCTTCTTGTCAACCTTTGCCATCCAGTTTGAGAAAGGAAGCCCTTTGTCACGTGCAAAGGCCCAGCTATCTCGAGTGACGGCTGCAAGGTAGGTCATGTTGGAGCATATAATGAGAAACAGAATGAACGTGAGTAATACCATCATCCACTCCTTCGACATGGATTGCCGAAGAACGTGGATAATGGGATACAAGGTAGGATCATCGAGAGCTTCCTGGATGTTCGGGAGATGATATGCGATTGTGAGGAATGAGGTGAAAGCCAAAAAGGAGTTCACCAGCCAGATGCCGATCATCGCTTTGGGGATGGCTTTCGAAGCATCTCGGACTTCCTCCGACATGTGTGCAGCCTAGAAAGGATTTAACATTTTTGCATATGCAGGTAGGACTTGAAGACCATCGCTGGATGATAGCTTACCGTATCAACACCGATTTGCGTGAAGGTGGCAGTTTGTTGTCCAACAAATATGGCTAGACCGGTGCTTGGCCATCCTCCTTTGAAAGTAAACTCAGACCAAACTTGGGAAGAAGTGGACCGGGGTGCGTTCACCCAGATTGGGATGATGAATCCAAGGTAGACCAATATGTGAGCACTAAAAACCGCATTCTGCCAGATGTGCAAGAACCTGGCGCCATAAACGTTTCCAACCAAAGCAATACAGACGGCCATCATCGCAAGAAGCGTTGTTTGCCATTGAGGAAATGCGTAGTGCTCGTCGGCAAGGGAAATTAGGATCTGAATAATCGTGCCGACGAGGAATACGCCCAAGGCATTCCCCGCTTGCCACGCAAGCGTAGAAGTCCATCTGTTGTGAACGAAAACCATTAGGCCCGACTAACAATAGTAGATAGAGAAGAAGACCATACCCAGTGATATAACTTAGACTCCTTTGCAGACTTTCTGGAGCGAACTCGCTTACCCAATGATATTGAGCTCCCGCGATTGGTGCCATGCTCGCCATCTCGGCCATGCTCAGATAAATGGGACAGAAGCCGGCAAAGTTCCATATCATGGAGTAGATCAACAAGGGAGGCCCGCCGTTGGTGAGGCCAGCAGTCAGATTGAAGACGGTGAACTCCCATGAAGCCGTGGCTACAGCGACGAACGAAGCCATTGACAAGACCCGGAATCGTCTAACGAGTTGCTGTTCCTTTCCCATCCGCCGCATGTCGGCGGCATCTGCAGAGGTCGATTTGAATCCATTGCGGGAGTTGCACTCGGTATCTGCCCCGGAATCCGCAACGGTAACCTCAAATCCTTCTTTTTGGGTAGTCATCTCGACCGCGTTACCGCCTTGACTGGACGAGGGAGAACGACTCATGGCGCATTAAGAGATGACCTTGAAAAATGCCTTCGCAGGTCATCAAAAGAAGGAGGGAAAGACCGCTGAGATGAACGACACCAGCGCCGGGAACTGGGAGAAGTAGTGATTTAAAAAGGTCCGCCATGTTCTTAATAAATTGCAATTGCCCAGGTCTCGCCATCCCAACCGCATCCAATTTGGCCCTGGACTCTTGGGTTCAGCAGAGCGATGTGAACAATGAATCACCTAACTCTCTCACCTTCCACGGACGGTCGGCAACCTCCATGTTTGATACAGGCATGTATTTCCGCCATGGCCGAACCGGCTTCAAGGACCAGACTGGCATTCGCTGATACGATGCAGATAAAGTAGAAAGATGGCAAGATCAAGCGATCACCCAAAAACAGGAATAAGGGAAGAAAATCTCCGTCGAGCGGGCCGGCGTCCGCTGCGGCCGCTAGACGCGGTAGGGATTAGAGTCTTTCTCAAGCGGCCACTCGAAGCACTCCATGCAGGGATCCTGCACGGATCCCTTCACCAAATCCAACAGCACACGCGCAAAACAAGGTTCGTCATTCGTTGCGAATACACTCAATTTTGTGAACTTCGTGGTCATCAATTCCGGCGATTTATCGGACCACCATCCATCTTGCTCCAGAGTGTTGGTTATCAGGGGAACCGTCTTGAGACATCTGGTCCTAGAGCGCGTTTTCAACTGATAAATCGAAGATGTCGCTGTGGTTGTCGCCGTCGAAGCTCGAGTTTGACCATGCGTGGTATGGCGGCGTGGGCTTACTCGTCCTTCATTGCAACGACAGAATCCGAGTGAGTGTGCCATGCGAGGATGATAGATCGTGGCCCCTGGCTCAGCACTGCAACAGCGCTATTTTTTGCCTGGGCGCTTCTGTCATGCGCCGTCAGAATATGGGTGACGCGGGGACGGAAGCAGACGTGGGCGTATTCAGACAGCGGGATCGCAAGCGCGGCGGTAAGTCAGTTTCCGTCAGGTTTCAATCAACCAAGCACACAAATGCAGTGTAATGACTAATTGCTGCTAGATTTTCGGGATGGTGCATGTAGGTGCGAACTTTTGGGCGGTAGACAGTGGCTATGGATGTCCAATCGCTGAGATTGGAGAGTCTCGTAAAGTGAGCGTGGAGAAGGTCTGTCTGCTCCAAGTTGCGTGTGGTTTGCATGTCTGTGGCTTGTCTAACATAGATCCAGGCACTGTTTATGGGCCAGTTATCCTATATCGCCTCCATCGGCTTGTCGAGAGTATCGACCGCGTTCTTTATTGGGCAACTGACCCGTCATCCACTTCAGGTCCGAGTCTCACATATTCTTGCAGGCATAGCGGGTGGATGGACGATGGTATCAGCCCTTCTTGTGGCTCTGCGCGGCGAGCTGTCACGGCCTTGGGCAGTTCTGGATGGTACACACACGCTTGTATGCCACAATTTCTTTTTGAATTCGAACTTTAGGATGTCTAACTTGCCTGTAGTTCCGCCGATGGGTGGCAGTCGAGGTTTCAGGATTTGCAGTCGAGATGACGCTCTGGTTGCTTTCCGTGTCACTCGTTTGGGGTCTTCAAATGAAAAGGAGGAAGCAAATATTGATCCTTGCCGCGTTTGGTTGTCGTCTCTTGTATGTAAATGTTCCACCCTGCTATGGTTTGCAACGAGCTAATACGGCCCGCAGCCTTATTCCCATCATCTCCATCCGTCTCTACTATTTAGCGCCCCGTCGGATGGGTGATCCTATGGTTATGGGTATTATTCCGCATATATTAACAGACGCCGCCATGAATTATGCGTTGGCTTCCACGTCCATCATTTCTTTAAAGCCGTTTCTCAAGCCTTTCCATTCAGGCGCTGTTCTTAACACCATCGGACGTGGGGAGCCTGGATTGTACTCCGGAATGCACATCGCAGAGCAAGGGATTTATATGCTCACGCCGTCTTCGAAGCGCAGAAATCACGCAGGATCATCAACAGGGACTACAACTGATTTCAGTAACGGGGACCAGATTGTCACGCCGGTTGGGAAAGTGTATTCAAGCAATTCCGGGGAGGTAACAACAGTAATTTCTTCACGGCCCAACGCGCACATCTCCCACGAGCCGGTGAATCATGATGCGTTGGGGCAGTTAGTTATACAAAGGACCACGGAGTGGAACGTTCAGTACCATAGTAATAGACAGCAAACCTAAGGGGTTTCGCGGAGAACGCACACTGAATCGGATGCTGAGAACTCGACACAAATATCTAGCTGGGTGCTCTGAATCGAATTGGTATACTGGAAGTGGGCGTGGCCAGCTCTTTCAATCGCAGGTGCCAGCAAGGGACAGTACCAATTGCGATCTAACCTTCCGGGGGTATCATGGTACGAACTCCAGGGCCCGAGTTATTAGGCGCTTTTGATTGCGATACAGTTTACTGTGGTGCCCCCCGTAAGTACAGTGGGCAGTCAGAAATCTGAGTCAAATTAGTAATCAACCCCAA